>CAUYON010211371.1:0-12586 GCA_963573935.1 Arctocebus calabarensis
CTTTGTTTGAAAATGGGAAAGAACGTTTTACTGTATTTCTCTCATTTCTAAATTTCCTGGCCTTTTTGTGCTTTCAAAAAGGCATTGGAGAGGAACACACCTACGGTGCATCTTAGCAGGGTACTGGTGAAACTTATTAAATGTAGAGTATCAATGTCTTTATATAGTGATCAAGAAAACGCCATGAAGGCTATCTGTAACAGTACGATCAAAATATTTCTGAATGTATATGAATCGTGCCCTATGATTGCACCAATGTACACAATTATGATTCAATAAAATTATATTAAAAAAAAGGCATTGGAGAGAAAGAAAAAATGAGAGAGGAGAGAGAGAAAGAGACAAGAGCTTGGTTTCTCGTTTCCTTTTCCTTAACTGCATGTTTCTTGTAGTATACATTTCTCCTTCTTATTTATAGCTCCGCAGCTGAAGAGCTATAAACTGTTTGGTGAAATAAAGTGGTGGAGAAGCCTATTCCACCCACCAGGACCACCTTTCGGAAAAATGGTTCAGTGACAAAGAAGAAATTTTTCAGGTGAGAGACATAATGACAGAATGCTTCATAATTCACATTTGTCTTCCTTCTCTACAAAAGTAGAGCCTTTTCTGAGTGTGCTCTGTAAGTAGTGTGGTAAACAAACAAATGAACAAACTTTTGAGGCCACCTGGCAGGGGAAGGGCTGAGTAGGCCAGTATCCCACCCCCAGCCCCCTGCTCTCTCTCTTTCTCTCAGTATTTAGACGCATTTCTATGGGTCCATAACTTGCAAACTTGATCAAATAAGTCATCATTTGGTAGGGGGAAGGGTAGTAACTAAAGGGTGTAGGGTTTCGTTTTTATTTTGGGGGTGATGAAAGTATTCTAAAATTGTGGTAATGGTTGTACAGTTCTGTGACGACACCAAAAAACTACTGAACTGAACACTTTAAATAGGGGAGTCGTACAGTACGTGGGCTCGTGAATTACATCTCCATGAAACTCTTACCATCATTTTTGTCAACCCTCAAACGTCAATAGCCTTTCTCATGACACCATCGTCACAGCAGAGGACTAAAGCTGAGAACTGTTGTGTACATTTTAAATGTCTTATACCTTTTAAGTTAAACGATCTACTTTCCTATAGCAGATTTCCTCTAGGTCTGGGTGGCTGCACTACAGTAAGTCCAAAGCCTACGAGGAGCACAACTACAAAACTTGAGGTCCTTCCTAGCAAAACTACAGGTTTGAGATGCTCAGTGCTCTGACAGCCACAATGAAGGCCCATTACATAGGGGGGTGGGCGGAGACTCTTGTCTCAGCCCCTCACCTCCTCTCCTATATTCTTTGGGGAATGGAGCTGTAAGGCTAAGGAAAAGACTAAGTATGACCTAGTTGAAAAGGTTCAGATCTGGACTAAACAGTGAGAAAATCAAACTAAATAAATAATAACCCCTCTCCAACTCACATCTTCAATTCGGGAGGAGAGGAGAGAGAGGCTTCCTTCCCTGTCTTTCATCAACCATCCATCACCCAACAGTCCACCCACCCAAAAAGTCAGTCTCTGTCTGTCTACCCATCCATCCAGCCATCTCATCAATTTCCAAGATTTCTAGTGCAAAATCAGTGATGCAAATAAAATAATTTCTGTAAATTGCAAAGTATTTCAGAAAGCTTAAGTGTGATTATTATAATAAACTGTAAAGTTTATTCTTTTTTATTAACCTCTGTTCCCCATCCCTAGCTGAAAACCAGTCAAAGAGATGATTACACAGCCCGACTTGGCAAATAAGAAAACTTCAAACAATAAACTGGTTTTCAAGAGAGCTGAGAGGCCAGGGAGGGATTAGCAGAAGATACCGGATGTGATCTTACTTTTAGGCTCAATTAAACAGAAAATTCAATATACTTCTACTATAGAATTATGTGAAGGGGACAAGAAATGATGGAGATGCAAGGTCTCTATTCTCTGAGAGTTTGGTAAACAAGCAAGTCTCACTGTCTCTACCAGCACAGGCCTGGTCAAACCCCCTCATCCTCATCTGGATTATGATAAGAGCCTTGCAACTGGATTCCACTTACACCCCCATCTGTCTCTCTGCCTGTCTCCTCTGTTCTCTACCCACTAGATTAATCTTTACAAAAAGTAGACCAGTTTAAGTCTTGCTCCTCTTCAAAGCCTTCCAATGGTTTCCCACAACAATCAAAATAAAACGCAGGTTCTTTTTCACAACTTGGGATAATCTGGCCTCTGTGTGCCACTCCCAACTCCTCTCCTACCAGCTTTTGTCTTGTTCATGCCTCTAACTTTTCGCTTCTTTCAACAAGCCAGGTCTGTTCCTACCACGGGGTCTTTGCACTTGCCCTCTTCTAGAAAGCTCTTCCTCTTCATAGTAGCCTGGTGGGCACCTTCTCGTCCCTTAGGTCTCTGCAGCAATTCTTCTGAAAGGCCTTCCTTGACCACTTTACTAAAGTAGGAACCCCCACCTTGCTTTATTCTTCTTTCCAGCCCTGAGCTGGCCTTGTCTGCTTCTCTTCTTGTTTGCTTTCCAACACGATATAAAACTCCACAAGGCAAAGCCCTCATCACTTACTCACTGTTGTTTCTCAGGACCTGATACAGTGACCGACACAAAATATGCCTTCTACTAATATATGAATTGCTGATTCCGGTTTTAGTTCCACCTTCCACACGTTTGCACCTTAGTTATTATTTTGCTTTCCAGGGGCAGAAGCAGATGATTTGTAATAAATGTCCAGCAGGAAAATCTTGTGACTTTATTGTTACCTCTGCTCCCATCCTCCCACCCCCACATCCCTGATGGCTGGTTTTAGTTAAATTCAGCTTTGAGCTGACGTGGGCCTGAGACCCTGAAAACACAGAAGCTGCTGTATTTACAGATATAATGCCCTGGGGGGAAAAGTCAGAGTGTAAGGATTTCTTCTGGAAGGAAAGATAAGTATGGGGTATGTGCGTTATGTGCATTGTGTGATGAGAGGCATGAAGACAGCTGCCTGCTTTTACCTGGTGGGGAAGAGGCTGGGGTATGAAATCTACTCTACCCGAAGGACTAAAATGAAAACTTCCTTTACTATAGAAATGATTTTGATTTGAAGTAAAATGAAAAGGCAAACTCTTCAATTAAGTAAATCTCAAGAGCAAATGATCCCAGTAATGGGTGAATTTTTTTTTAAAAAGCCATTCTCATGGTTTAACAGCTTATTCAAGTGGAATACTTAAAAATGCCAGGAATTCAACCTCTTGATTTAAGAGCTCTGGAATTCAAGTGCTCCAAATTGAGAAAATAATACACAAGTAAATGGTTGTAATTTCTTCTTTGTATATGCTGGCATTATATCCTCCACGTATAGGACTCTGGGCATGGTTATCTTCCCTGAGTTCCTCACACCTCTCACGGGAAAGTAAAAGCCAGTGCAAACACCAACCTACCTGAATACCAAACATCATTCCTTAATTGGAATTATAAAGAAAGCTCCTGCCTTAAAAGTATAAGCAATGAATAAAACAAGTACTTCAGGGACTCATTCAAATGCATCTCTGACAGTCCAGACTCAATGGATACGCTGTACTCTCTAAAGCTTGCCAATAGTGGGGTGGAATATTCTAGAAATTCCCGTAGATCAACACAGTGTGTTTACAGACCACCTGTAGCAGGACTGGCCTCTGTTTTTGCCTTCCCTATGTCTCCTCCATCCTCTTTCCCTTCATGCTTTCCCCTTTCATCTGACAGTCTTCACTTATTCACACTCACAAGCAGACAGAGCTCCTTAGCTGAGTAACTCTTGAGAGCCAGTGGCTGTCAGGTAAGGAGAATTTATTTACAAGGATAGCAGCCCTTGAAGTGCAGAGAGGGCAGCTCAGCAAGGCGGACATTGTGAAGCAAAGAAGCATACCTTCCAGTAAGGATCTATTCAAACAGATGTTGCATTCTAGGAATAAAACAGTAACATCCAAATTTTTCATGTAGACACATTTATCCTGCAAGTGGCATAATTGCTACACCATTCATTTGGCAAGCATGCAGCAAACACTATTACACACCAGGGACTGCGCCTGGAGTAGAAGAAGGTCTTGTAATCCCTGTGCATTCAAGAGAAACAGACACAAAGTCAGTGATGGGACAATGCCATGAAAGACAAAACGGTGGACAGGGCTACAACAGGGACTTGGATAAAATCCTACAGCTGGAGAGAAGGAGCCTGCAAACCACAGCCCATGGGCCGAGTCTGCCTGTTCGGTGTACGCCGAGAGCTCACAATGGTCTGCACATTTTTTAATTATTGAAAAAATATACAAAAGAAAAATAAATTCAAATTCCAAGGTCCACAGATAAAAATCTTTGGGACACAGCCAAGGCCAGTAGTTCACCTGCTGCCTGTGGCTGCTCTGAATCCACAGCATGGCCTACAAAGGCTACAGTATTTACTGTCTGGTTCTTTCTAGAAAAAATATACTAATCCCTGAATTAATTCAACTGAACGTGACTGAGAGTTTTTGTTTTTCAAAGTTGTATGTAAACACAAGAAAATGTCTAACCCTAATTTAACCTGTGACAGTGATGAAACAATTTTGGGAGAATCCTTAAAACACCTGTCGTTTAAAAGGAAAGCAGCCTTTGCTGTCTCCTAGACCAACTCTCACATCTTGCACATGAGGAACTGGAAATTGAATTATTGGGCCAGGGCCAAAGAAAATGGTCCAGTCAAGAAGAATTCACCTCTGGTGTCCCCAAACTCATATTATGCTCCATGGCAAGAGCTGGAAAAAAAAAAAATCTTGACTGAGAAATATCTGAAGGAAAAGATTAGGATTTGAAAGTGTTGGATTTGCTTTAAGTTTTTTAAGCGTTTTTTCATAATGCTCCTACTTATGAACCACTGGTGACATATTAATAGAACTCACCATTTACTACTTATCCAGCTTCCCATCTTCTTCCTACTAAATCCTACATTTTCGTCCAGCCATGGCACACCCGCTGAAGAACTGGTTCTGGAATACAGCATAGCTTCTCTGATCTGACTCGTAAAACTACCCTCTGCCTACAATCCCGTTCTGAACTGTCTGATCCATGAAGTCCTTTAATTCTAGTACTTGGGCTTCCAGTCCTTCCAAAGCTTCTGAAAACACAAGACCAAAAAAACAAAACTTACTCCAAAGGCACCTTACACCTCTGAAGGAAATACTTAGCTAAATGTCTATACATGTAAGTACGTTAACCAAACAAGATCAACTCTTACATAGCTTGCCATATAATGATCTTTATTGTGAAATGTGGGTATTCTTCAGTTAGCATACTGACTTAGGGTGCACTCTCCAAATATTAGAGTGCTCAGAGCTAATCAAGTACTTAAAGATGTCCTATTTTCCTTTTATACAAAGAAGATCTCCGTTATACAATATTTATTCATTTAAATTTTTTTTCTTTGTACTGTAATCAACATGCTGTTTTGGGTCCATGAAATCATTTTTCCATATAAATAGCATACCTACAGAATGCCCGTGAGGTGCTATGGGACATACATGGGGTCCATGACCTCAAAGCATTGGTAACGAGACAACATCAGGAGAAAAAAACTGCGGTTACACAACAAACGCAAGGTTAAAGAATTCAAAGGCATAGAGTAGCTTTGTGATACAGTAGCTAAAACTTCAGATAGTGAGGTTGAGCCAGAACAGTCAGGGAAAAGTTCTTTGGAAGAAACATATCTTGAATTAACAGCCTCTTATTGAGTGTCTACCAGGTGCCATTTATATTATTAGCCATTTAAAAAGTTCATCTTGAATACTCACAATGACTGCCCTACAAAGTAGGGATTCTTATGCCCATTTAACAGATGAGGAAACACAGATTAATTTGAAAAATGTTCCTCAGCTTACACCTCCATAAACTACAAGTCAAAGCCCGACTATCAAGCTAAGATTACTTTTATGACATGAACGTCTGAAAGTGGGTCACACCCTATCCTTGAGGTGTGTGAAGTTATCTGGGGAGCCAAGATAAAAACAATATATTTCACCTGGGCCTCAGTTTTACATGAAAGTTAGGGGATAAAGAGTTAAATGTAAGCAACAAAATCCGCTGTATTAAAAGAAACAGATTTAATATGAAAGAGGATATGAAATTTGCATGGGTTTTCAATTGAACATATGGAAAATACAATGGTGCAGGTACTGTCCCAAAGGGTGGGTACACTTAGGACCCTTGGGAACCAGCCAAGTTACCTGAAGAGGGCAATCACTTTACAGAGAGGCGGGAGACAAGGTCAGACAGAGAGCTTGGAAGGAGGGTTGTCAAGGACACGAAGCGTCTGGTGTTTTGTCTCTGCTCTGATCTCGGTGGACCATACCAGGGAGAAGAATGTGATGCCTCCTGTCAGACAGTTTGGCTATAAATGGCTCCCCTCCTGCCCCAGGTTGTCAATGCTCATCAAGGCCAGAATGCAAGAAGGCCTGCGCCTGGGGGTGGGGACCCAAAAGCGGAGGGAGTGTGCATTTGGAAGTGCTCTCGACTCATTCACCAGCATTGCAGAAAAGAGGCTCTGGCTGGGTATGGCATTTGCTGTAGGGCATGAAGGTTCTGGAAGCCTGAACTCAAGAAGCTGCCCAGGGCCAGTACATCTTTGCAGCGCTTCAAGGTAGAGCCTTTGTTCAAGTTTTCACCGCCCCATTAGGCTTGGTCCCTCCTGTCCGCTGTGAAGCTGCCCACGTGGGATATCAAACAGCTCTTTCCTATTCCACAGACTGGGCTAAACCTCATTTGCAAGCAAAGAAGAGATCAGATTTTATTTTATTTCCAGGGTCATTTAAGGTAAACATTTGGCTAGTGGGAGCTAATTCCTTTGGACTAGAGCACCAAGAAAACATATGCCAAATTAACAGAAGAAAACAACCTTCTTTCAAAAAAAGGGGAATATTTCTTGACTGCTGGGACCTTCTAAAAAAATCTATTGTCCCTCCTCCTCCTTTGCACTTTACCCCTCTTACTAGTTATTATATTTTCCAAGTCCCCAATTTCCTCTTAGAAATCTCCCAGGACTCCAGCTGTGTCCCTAGGCAAACCCTTAGCCTGTCCAAGCCTCCTTTCCTCGTCGGTACATGGCATTTGCTCCCGTGGCTATAGCAAGATCTATGACAATGGCCCACAAAGGCACCCAGTGCCATCACGGACCTGCCCCGGTGCTCTGTGACTGTTATCTTTTTATTAAGAGCATGGGCCCTGCAGCTGACCCTCTTGGGTGCAAATCCTAGCTCTGTCACATACTAACTACATGACATCGGACAGTTACTTCTCTATGAAAATTGTGCTTCCATTTCCTCATCTCTAAAGCAAGATCCTAATAGCCCCAATCTTGCAGGTGCTCATGGAATGAATGAATTAAAGCAAGGAGAGGGCTTAGAAGGGGTCTGCACGTAGTGGGCAGTTCCATTACCACCATCCTATCCTGCAGGGCTGCTTGAACTGTCCAAATCTGCAACATTGCCCCAACAGGAGCTCAGTAAGGTCACTCCCTTCCCAACCAGGGCCTCAACTCAAACGCCTGGGTGGAGGGGGGAGGGGTTGCAGGGAGGTGGGGGAGCCATCAGAGCTACGTGCCTGGGCAGCATGGAGTATGGCTGCCCAGGTCTGGCCAGTTGCCAAAAGAAGGCAGAAATCCAGGTATTGCTGTGAAATTTCCTGAAACTTAAACTCTGGCCATCAATTCAAACTTTCAAAATCATTCTGGGCAACAAAACGAACCTTGGTTTTCCCCAGCGGCTATCAATCTGTGCCCTGTACCTGGTGGGATCTCCTATTAATTCTGCTTCTGGACACATGTCTCCCCCACAAGGTCCTCCAGGAGGCCTGAGAAGCCCACTTGTGCCCCTCCCCCGCAGACCCAGAGCCCTTCTGACCACACCCCCTAAGCACAGACCTCCTGTGGCTCCGCCCCACTACTAAGGAGCACTTAGAGGCACGGAGCAGGGGTCTGTAGGAAAGCTAAGGGCTCCGATGACACTTGTGTATCGATTTAGAGCTTTTTTAATTCTCCCACGTGCACTGTACAGGGTGTACCTGCAGCAGTACACACTGCTAGAGGCTAAGTTCCCAGAGGCCGGGGTGGCACCAGCGAGCCCTCCTCCGGAGGGCTGAGCCTGCTAAGGACCGTGCACTGTTCAGTGTCTTCTTGGAGGAAACTCACATTCACACTTCTTTCTGCACCAGTCACAAGCCCACGTTGCCACTTTCTGGCAAAATCATGTCTGCAATGACGTGTTTCAATGGGTGCCCATCTCTCCAACTGTGTGGACGTGACCTGAACACAAGGAGGCCAGGCTCTCGGTCCTCAAGTCAGGCACATTCTGCCTACCAAGGGGAGTCACTGCTGGTCTGTATTCATTCACTCACTCATTCATGCAACAAGCATTGCTTCACTCGGCGTCAGACATGGCAGTACAAGACTCTGGGATGGCAAGAAAAACTGAGTACAAAGCCTGTGACGGAAGTCTGCTTCCTCAAACACAGAATGCAGAGGCTGACAGGATCTGCAGAAATGACCTCACATAACACTCTCACTCTGGTGAGGACTGAGACCCGCAGAGTGGCGGCCAAGTGTACGCATCTTCCTTTTGGCTAGGTGAGAGTGGTACAGAAAGACCAAACCTGAGTCCTTGCTCCTGGGCCACTGCCTGTCTCACAGCACCCTGTAGAACGTGCTACATAGGATTCCAGCTCAACCATTAATGGGGTCTGGCACCTGGCTCAGAGGCTGGCAAACTGACCTTCCAGGAGATAGCCCTGGGCACACTGTTCATCACTGACCTCACAAAAAAAGAATGTTCTCATATTCTTTATGCGAGTAAGAAGCAGAAGTGCCACTTTGCATGGAAACCCCTCCCACCACCCTTCTGGAACCAGTCTCAAGGGGTTCTCAGAACCCCCTACCCCCGCCCAAAAAAAGTCCCAGGGCAACTGAGGCACAAGAAGCCCTCCTGGTGAGAAGCAGAGGTTCACAGGGCATCTGGAGGGCAGAGTGGAGGTGGGACACGCCCTAACGAACAGGTGCAGCTTGCCCTGCTGCCATCTGTCCTCACGCTACCCGGCCTCCTTAAGGACACTTGCAGTCATTTTCAAAGGGACGTTCATGGAACAATTGGCATAAAAAAGTCTCTCTGCATCCCATGCCTCAAGTTCCCTCAAGTCAAAATCAGTCAGTGAGATTTGGCACTGGGGATCAAAGGGGAGAGCCAGGCCGGACAGACGGCTGCCGGACAGCTCGGCACAGGAAATGTTCTCACAGTCTTGAGACTCTCCACGAGGCCAGGACACACAGGCTGTGTGGACATCTATTTTGGTCACACAGCTGCAAACATTTGATTTATGAAGACGTTTGGCGCTTGGCTCCCAGGAGATCTGTGCATCAAGCCATTACCGCACCAGCTGGGAAGAAGCTGAACGTCCAACCGTGTTTACCCATCGTCTTGCTCCAAACGAGCACAGGCGTGACCTCAGGCTCCACTGCCTCACGTATGACACTTACCGAGCCACAGGCTTTCTTTTGTGCTTTCCCCCACCCGTGACAGTGTAGGGATGTGCATGACCGCGCTTGGCGCCCACTGGCCTGGACGTTCTCTATCATCCCACTGCAAGGCCGCCTCTTCCTGCCGGGATTTAGCTTTATTGATTTCTACTCCTGACTCCCTTGACACTGGCTCATTCATTATTCAGAGAAAATCTGGCTATGAGACTACAGTTTGATACCCTGCCAATGGAAGCCTGAGCAGGTGGGACCTCGGAGGGTCTACTTTTTAAAGAATTAGAGCCTACAAAAAGCAGCATAGTTTAGATCCCTGAAGATACTCATTTAAGCTCTGGTCATTATAAAAAACAGATTATTTTCTGTGAGCGGCAGGTTAACTCAGTAGGAAAAAAAAAGAAGAAGACAATGACTGTGATGCCAAAGGTTCAATCTCTGTATAAAGCAATTGTTGAACAGAGAAACATTCCACTGTTTAGTTGGAACATAAATCCCTCCCTGGACACCCCTCCCACAGGTTGTGGTGGGCCCCAGGGCTAGGGCAAGAGGAGGTGCTCCCCATCTGTCACCATCACCATCTCCTGTGCTGCCTCATTTGACACGTGGACCAGTTCCATTCCACCCAGAGGCTGAGTCCCACCCTCTTCCCATGAGGGTCCTGGGTGTTTGATGGGAAGGTGACATTTCCACAGTGTTATAATAAGATACAGTGAAGGGACCCATTCAGTTGTTTCTTGTTCGTGTTTCTCTTCTTAGAGGACAGAAATAAGTAAAGGAAGTTGTATTGAAACCAGAAGATGTTCAAATTAGAGAGTAGGAAGAAATTCCTCCCAGAAATTTAGGCTGAAACATACTATTGAAGAAAATAGTCAAATTATCCTCTAGGGGAAACTTTTAAGAACAGAACTAATTACCTCCTGGAAATACCAATTTGTGCATAATCTGATCCTGCAGAAAGAGGCCAGATTAGAAAATCTCTCCAAAAAAGCCCTCTGGGCTTCCTCCCCAGGTGAGTTTTCCCCATAAAAAGTCTGAAAGAAAGACTTGAGCTGATTTCTGGTTGTGGTCCCTATGTGAGACTGGCGTGGTCCATGACATCCAGCAGACTTGAACCTCAGGACAAGGCGAAATGACTTGTAGGGTCCCTAGGAGCACTCTCGAAGGGGCGACATCTCTTCAGCATACTCTTCGCTTCGGTGAGTGTGTTTTCCCCAAACATGGAGGATCACATCCTAATAGCACAACAGAGCCTTCACAGTTGCCCCAATTTTTAAAGCAGACGACACAATGAAACAGGGAATGATCATTCATCCTTGATTGAAAACTAGAACATCTGTGGATTGATACGAACACGCGTGAGCCAAGATAAACAGGGTTTACAGCTGCATCACGACATCACTGTGGCCACTGCTTAGGGAGGCAGCAAGATCCTGGAGCAGTGGGGGTAGGGTGATAACAGGGTTTGGGGGGAGGCTACGCCAGGGGATTCTCGCCCTCAAGTCACCTAGTTTGACCATGACCCAGAACAGTATCACGGTCAGTGATAACAACAGTATTATTTCAGCTCTGAGAAAAGAAGGATGGGAAGAAAGAAGGAAGGGCAGGAGAAAAGGAGGGAAAGAAGGAAAAAGGGAGAGAGGGAAGCAATCAAGCTCCACCCCTGGAACACAACAGGCAAGGTTAATAATGGTGACTATTGGGATACCCTTTAGCCAGGGCCACTGAAGCCCCTGAAACATTTAACGAAATCGTATCTTTTTTTTTAAAAAGGCATACAACCTGTTTTCAGCAAAGATAAATGGAACTGTTACAGTTATCCAATACAAAGATATATGTAATGTGCTCTACTAAATTATGTTTCTGCTTCTTCTAGACTATGTGTTGTGAAAGGGGTTAAGAAGAACTGGAAGGGTTTCCCAGGGACTGTGCCCGGGTCTCTTTTTCTTCTGTGTCCTTTCAGCTCATTCGTCCTCTACTTCCTTTCTAGGCTCACTTCCTCAGTCAGCTATACCTCTCCGGTTCTCGGACCTCCCTGCACCCCGTTTACCAACGACTCCCCACTTCAACATTTCTAGCCTTGACCACTCGCTGGTTTAGTCGCACCTTAACCTGTCTGTATAACAGAATTTCCTAGAGATTTTGGAACCAGACTCTGCAGCCCCACCTCAGACCAAGTCACCCGGACTCCAGAAGGCAACGACCTGGCACATCAAGGACAGACCTGTAAATTATCTCTTGCCATTGCCCTGCCTGGAGAGATGTTAGGGGAGATGGTTATGAAACCAAGCATAATCTGAAGGATGCCTTCCTCTCTCTCTCTCTCCCCCTCGCCCTCTCTTTCTCTATGAGGATCTAAAGGACAAACATCTCTTGGGTCCTGGTACCAGGGATTTTTGTATTTCTCTGAGTTAGTTTTAATCTTCTGAACGTTTATTTTTATTTAATTTATGTACTTACTTACTTACTTGAGACAGAGTCTCACTTTGTCATCCTGGGTAGAGTGCCCTGGTCATAGCCTACAACAACTTTAAACTCCTGGGCTCTAGCGATCCTCCTGCCTCACTTTTTTTTTTTTTGCAGTTTTTAGCCAGGGCCAGGTTTGAACCCGTCACCTCCCGTATAGCCACAGGGGCCACCTTTTTTGTTTTGTTTTGTTTTTTAATCATCTTTAGTAGAGATATGGTCTTGCTCTTGCTCACGCTGGTCTCAAACTCCTGAGCTCAAGCAAACCTCAGCCTCCCAGTGTGCTGGGACTACAGGCGTGAGCCACAGTGCCCAGACACAATCTTAACATCTACAGCACGCTGGTGTGCTATGATAGGATCTTAGGTGTACCAAGAAAATTTGTAAAGATCATTAATTAAATTATTTTCATCGAGTTATCCCAGAGCTGTCTGAGAGAATGATCTGTTTTTGCCTTCCATTTCTCTACCTCTTTGAGCATTTGGGAGCGTTCGAAGTCTCTGTCTTCAGTTTCAGAGATCCTTTCTTCTGCTTGCTCCATTCTGTTACTGAGGGATTCTACTGTATTTCTCAGATCTTTGAGGGCTACAACTTCTTGTCTCAATGTGTC
>CAUYON010211373.1:0-30303 GCA_963573935.1 Arctocebus calabarensis
TTTTTGATTTATTGATCTGTTGTATAATTCTTTTGTTTTCAATTTCATTTAATTCTGCTCTAATTTTGGTTATTTCTTTTCTTCTGCTCAGTTTAGGGTTGGAATGTTCTTCCTTCTCCAGTTGCTTAAGATGTCTCATTAAGTTGTTAACTTCCTCTCTTTCCGTTTTCTTGAGGAAAACTTGCAGTGCTATAAATTTCCCTCTTAGGACTGCCTTTGCAATATCCCAGAGGTTCTGATAATTCGTGTCTTCATTGTCATTTTATTCCAAAAATTTGGTAATTTCCTTCTTAATCTCATCTATGACCCATCTATCCTTCAGCATAAGGTTATTTAGATTCCATGTTTTTGTATGAGTATGCAGATTCCTGTTGTTATTAAGTTCAACTTTTATTCCATGATGGTCGGAGAAGATGCATGGAATAATTTCTATTCTTTTAAATTTGTTGAGGTTAGACTTGCGACCTAAGATGTGATTAATTTTGGAGTATGTTCCATGGGCTGATGAGAAGAATGTGTATCCAATTTTATTAGGATGAAATGTTCTGTAGAGGTCTGTTAAATCCAGTTGTTGAATGGTTAAGTTTAAATCTAAAATTTCTTTACTTAGCTTCTTTTTGGAGGATCTATCCAACACTGCTAAAGGAGTATTAAAACCTCCAACTACTATGGAACTGGAAGAAATCAAGTGTCTATTAGAGTTTTTCTTATAAATTGAGGCGCATTCTGGTTGGGAGCATAAATATTAATAATTGAAATCTCATCGTATTGAGTAGTACCTTTATCAAATATGACATGTCCATCTTTATCCTTCCTTACTTTGGTTGTTTTAAAGCCTATTGAATCTGCGAATAAGATTGTAACACCTACTTTTTTTCTGTTTTCCATTTGCCTGGAATATAGATGACCATCCCTTCACCTTAAGTCTAAATTTATCTTTTAAGGTAAGATGAGATTCTTGTATGCAGCAGATATCTGCCCTGAGTTTTTGTATCCAGTCGGTCAACCTATAACTAGTTAGTCAACCTATGTCCTCTAAAGAGGACAATTTAAACCATTCACATTGGTTGAAAATAATGATAAATCTTTAGAAAGTCCAGTGGACATTTTAAATCCTTTCATCACTGTGGAAGTTGAAATTTGATAAAAAGTTTCTGGGTGAGTTTACTTTTGTGGTGGAGGATTACACTGGCCATTATGGAGCATAGGTCTGAGAATATCCTGGAGAGCAGGTTTAGTTATAGCAAATTTCTTCAACATGTGGATGTCATTAAAGTGTTTAATTTCTCCATCATAAATGAAACTCAATTTAGCTGGGTATAGGATCCTGGGTTGAAAGTTCTTTTGTTTTAGAAGATTAAAAGTTGATGACCATTCTCTTCTAACTTGAAAGGTTTAATCAGAGAGATCTGCAGCTTTTCTAATATTCTTCCCCTTGAAGGTAATGGATTTCTTACGTCTGGCTGCTTTCAGAATTTTCTCCTTCATATTAACTTTAGTGAAGTTAACTATGATGTGCCTGGGGGATATCTTATTTGGGTTGAGTGGTGCTGAGGTTCTGAAACTGTCTGCTATCTGAATTTCAGAATCTCTTGGCATGTCTGGAAAGTTCTCTTTCATAATCTCATAAAGAAGAGACTCTGTGCCTTGTGACGCCACTTCATCGTTTTTAGGTATCCCTATAAGGCGAATATTGGTTTTCTTCGAGTTATCCGAGAGCTGAGAGAATGATCCATTTTTGCCTTCCATTTCTCTTCCTCTTTGAAAGTTTGGGAGCATTTGAAAGCTTTGTCTTCCATGTCAGAAATTCTTTCTTCTGCTTGCTCCATTCTGTTACTAAGGGATTCTACTGTATTTCTCAGATCTTTGAGGGCTGCAACTTCTTGTCTCAATGTGTCAAAGTCTTTGGTCATTTTGTCTTTGAATTCGTTGAATTCTTGAGATATCTTTTGGGTCATTTTTTGGATTACTGCTTGAAATTCTAGTTCCATCTTTTCCTCCATTCTGCTGATCTTATTTGCTATCCAGACTCTGAATTCAATTTCTGACATCTCAGCCATTTGTTTATGCAAGGGATCTTGTGGTGTATCTACCTTGTACCAATCAGGACTGTGCGGGAGTCATGGAGTTCCTGGCCACTGCAGGTGGTGGTCCAAGGCCGATGGAATTCCTTGGGGGAGTTGATCTACTCTCATTATTCATATTGCCAGAATTTTTCTGTTGATTCCGCCTCATGATTATTTTTCACTGTTGCCTATAACTGTCCTCAGAGTTGGGGATGTGTCTCTCACAGATCAGACCCCAGCAGGATCACTCTGTTGTTGCTGGATCTTTGTGGAGAGTGACCCTGTGTAGCTCCTCTGTTGTTGCTGGATCTTTGTGGAGAGTGACCCTGTGTAGCTCCTCTGGGACTGCCCCAACCAGAGAGTTCTGGCTGTGGGAGCATCTCTGGAGTGTGGCCCCCCCCAATCAAGCAGCAGGGCGTGGAATGGTGCACGCAGTTCTGGAAGTGCCTGGCACCCGGTGGCCTTTGCAAAGGGAGCCATGCCTCCAGCAGTCTCTGGCTGGGAGGAGGGTTTCAGAGGGAGGGCACAGGTCATGCCCCTCCTGAGTCCCTTGCCAGAAGGGCAGGCCAAGCAGAGGCAGAAAGGGTAGGGGAGGATGTGGGTTATTTGGCTCCCAGAGTTCCTGGCCCAGGCAGGTTCCTCAGGTTCCTGGCGGAGTTGCTGGGCACTGCTGGCAGCGGGGGGGGGGGGGTGCCAATCAGGGCTGTGCGGGAGTTGTGGAGTTCCTGGCCACTGCAGGCAGCAGCCCAAGGCTGGTGGAGTTCCTGGCAGCTGCTGGCTGCTGGCCAAGGCAGGCTGCCTGGAGGTCCCAGAGGAGTTCCTGGCTGCTGCTGGCAGTGGGCCAAGGCCTGGGGCACCAATTGGGCCGCTCTAGGTGGCAGGCCGAGGCCTGTGGGGCACGGATTGGAGCCGCACAGGGGTCCCTGCAGAGTCCCTGGCCGGGAGATGGGGGGTGGGCTCAGTGGGGGGTGGAGTGGAGACCCACGGTTCCTGGCAGAGTTCCTGGCCTGAGGGCTGGCGGAGTCCCTTACCTGGCGGGCCGCCTGGTCCGGCAGACAGGGAGGGTGGTCACTGCTCAAGTCCTCCTTCCTTAGTTGCAGAAGAGGTCAGGCTTCTGGTGCATCAGGTAAGGGGGGAAGAGTGTCCTGGAAGCTCAGAATGGTGGAAAACTGTAGTTCAGTTTTTCTGCCCGAAGCTTGGTTTTTTGGAGTTGCAGCTTGTGTCAGCAGAGGTGACCTGCAGTTATTACTTCTCTCTCTTGGCTGGGCTCCCAGTCTTCAGCTCAATTGGGCAGTTTCAGGAGGTTATCTTTCCTTTTGGACAGAAGCCTCTGTCGGAAGCTGCTTCCAGTTGGCCATCTTGCCCCTCTCTTGGTGAGAAGTCAATGACTTCAGTTCTATCCTGGGGCTGTGTTAATTCTGTTATTATATGCACCAAATGTCTGTGGCCTCCTGGAGATTTTGACCTTTTTTTTTTTTTTTGAGACACAGTCTCACTCAGTCACCTGCAGTTGAGTGCCATGGCATTGTAGCTCACAGAAACCTCAAACTCATGGGCTCAAGCCATTCTCTTAGCTGGGACTACAGGCGCCCGTCACAACACCCAGCTACTTTTGGAGAGAGGTCTTGTCCTTGCTCAGGCTGGTCTTGAACTCCTGAACTCAAGCAGTCTGCCCTCCTCAACCTCCCAGAGTGCTAGGATTACAGGCATGAGCCACCATGCTGCACCAGAGATTTTGAACTTCTTAAGTCTAAACTTTTATCCACCTTAATTACAAGTCCAGTACCTAGCATAGTGACTGACACATAGCAGAGATACAAAAAACATTAAATTTAAACTCTCATGGCCATGAAATTGGGGCAATTTTACCAAATTGGAAATATTACATAAGACAATGCATTTAATTTATGAATTTAATTAAGACTATTAACACATATGTTTAAAGGCTACAATACTGGCACTATAAAATTGTGTAGCATTTTCTTTTTTGAAAAAAATGGCTCTATTGAATTGTTCTCACTTTAGGCTTAAAAAGTTTAGGGGTAAGGAGTTTTTGAGGAAAAGCCAAGATTTCTCATTTGTAAGATTTTATTAATTGCATTATTCATTCTGCTTCTGTTCCCACCTCTGATGCTTTTTCAGTCAACTAGTTACACTGTTTAGTGGTTGATGCATTCGGTGTGAGAATAATAGCTCAAAGCAGTGTGCCTTCGCCTTTGCACTGTGGATCTCTTGATCTGATATTGACAATTCTATGGGGATGCAGGGGGGCTGTCCTCTACATTTTAGAGGGCTTAGCAGCATCCCTCACCTCTGCCCAGGAGATGCAGCAGCATCCTCACCCTCACTGTCATAACCAAAAACATCTCCAGAAGTCATCAAATGTCCCCTGGAAGCAGGGTGCAAAATCATCTCCCCTTTCTCTGTTTCCACACCACTACTCCAAAGTTTTGGCTTAAACTTTTCTCTCTTATATCTTCTATTATGAACTTTCTCAACCTTTTTAATGGATGAGCTCAGGTCTCTTAAATGCTGCAGACTACTCTGAGCCCTGCTCAAAGCATCTGCACTGACTTGAAGACATGTGTCTCCTTCAGGGTACCTGATTGCTCAGAATCTCCCCAGCTTGCCAGAGAAATCCCCTGCTTCTCCCCAGCCTTCCTCCGTAAACCGTGCTTCTTCCCCTCAGGCCTGGGATGGCTGCCTTCTCAGAGTTCCCCAGGTGGATACGCTGGCAGCCTGCTGTGAGCCTCGGTTTACAGCAGATGTACATTTGGGTGTTGTCACTTTATATTATCACGAAGAACAAGTCTCTCACGTGGGCTGTGTCTATCTTCCTTTTCACCCATGTATCTTTTCTCCTCACCTCCCTCCCTTTCTCTGTGTTTGGTGCCTTCCTGGACTTACCCAATTTATAGGCAAAGACTTCACTTCTTCTTACCATTTGATGGCTGCAGCCAGTGTCACAGCCCTCCTGCTGCAGACAAGCTACCTACTTTCCTGGCTGACATCTGTAATCCTAGCACTCCGGCAGGCCGAGGAGGGTGGATTGCTTGAACTCACTGAGTTCGTGACCAGCCTGAGTAAAAGCAAGACCCCTGTCTCTACTAAAAATAAAAATACCTAGTAGAGGCGCCACCTGTGGCTCAAAGGAATAGGGTGCCGGCCCCATATGCCAGAAGTAGCGGGTTCAAACCCAGCCCCAACCAAAAAAAAAACCTAGTAGAGGAATTGTAGGATCAAATGGTAGGTCTATTTTTAGATAGCTAGTGTTCTCCAAACATCTTTCCAAAAGGAACATATTAGTTTGCATTCCCACCAGCAGTGTAGAAGTGTTCCCTTTTCTCCACATCCACACCAACATCTCTGGTTTTGGGCATTTGTGATGTGGGCTAATCTTACTGGCGTTAGATGATATCTCAAAGGAGTTTTGATTTGCATTTCTCTAATGATTAAGGGTGATGAGCATTTTTTCATGTGTCTATAGGTCATGCGCCTGTCTTCTTCGGAGAAGTTTCTTTTCAAGTTCCTTGCCCTGAGATGGGATCACTTGTTCTTTTCTTGCTAATACATTTGAGTTCTCTGTGGATTCTGGTACATGTGAAATTTACTAAATGTAGAATACAAATGTCTTACCACAATAACTAAGAAAATGCCATGAAGGCTATGTTAACCTGCTTGATGAAAATATTTCAAATTGTATATAAAACCAGCACATCGTACCCCACAATTGCATTAATGTACACAGCACTGATTTAACAACAACAAAAAGAAAATAGAAAAACTGAGGCAAGAGGATCACTTGAGCCCAAGAGTTGGAGGTTGCTGTGAGCTATGATGCCATGGCACTCTATCCAGGGCAACAGCTTGAGATGCTGTCTCAAAAAAGAAAAAAAAAAAAAAAAGATGCCTACTTTCCACCTCCTGTTCACCCTGATGTGAAGAGTTCCAAAGCTCATGGTTTTGTCTGACCTTCATTTTCTCCAATGTGCAAAAGCTGTTATTATTATAATAGCCCCCACTTGTTTGCCTGTGAGCGTCATGAATTTGCTGAGTAGAAATGGTGCTCACTCCTCTATGATACTGGCACTCATTCCCTACCAGAAAGGAGTTTCTAGTTTCTGGATAGTTCTGTCTCAACAGAAACTATCCTATGTACTATGCACACAGTTTGCATTTTCCCTAAGGAACAGCATCCTTGTGGAATAGAAGGGATGGGACTGCTGTCACCTGACTGTGTATGCACACATTAAACGCCCAGTGTCTGAGACAGAGCAAATGTGTACAGTTGCTTTTGGCAGAGAGTTTGTTAGCTCAAGATTGCTGTCTCTACAGAGAAGCATGACCAGCTACTAATTAACTTGATATTCTAAAGATGAGTTGACATCTGAAAAGATAGGAGACTAGTTAAAAGGCACCAATCTGAACAGGAAACTTGGATGGACTGTTTAATGTGTCCCATGTGCTTCCAAACAACTCTCTTCACAGGGACAGCCACCATCACCACCAGCACCGTGAGCTCCAACTTAGTGCTTGAGGTACATTGTCACATTTAAATCTCACAGCAGTACTGAGGAGGTTTTACTGGAGATAAATATTATGATCTCCTTAAAAGATCAGAAAAAAGAAATTTGGAGATGTGCAACATTGACCAAGGACACACATTTGGTAAGTAGCAAACTTAGGATTCAGTCCAAAGACCAACAAAGTGAGATGCTGGACAGCAGCAACCAGAACAGGAATGTCATGAAACTCTAAGGTGGAGTGAAGAGCTTTATGTACTATCCCAGCAACTATCACACTAAGAAACCAGTCTCTAATTAAACACAGAATAACCTTCCATTCAATCCCACCATGCCATTACTAAGCATCTACCCAAAAGAAAAAAAATCATTTGCCATAAGGATATTTGCATGATAATGTTTATAGCAGCTCAATTCACAATCACTAAGACGTGGAATCCACCCAAATGCCCATCAACCCAGGAATGGATTAATAAACTGTGGTGTATGTCTACCATGGAGTACTAGTCCACCATCAAAAAGATGGAGACGTCACATCTTTTATATTAACCTGGATGGACTTGAAACACATTCTTCTTAGTAAAGTATCACAAGAATGGAAATGCAGGTATCCAATATGCTCGATACTAAAATGGAAACAGTAGATGAACAACTACATGCCCACACGAGAGAAAAATACAATTAAATTCAAATGGGGGTGAGGGGAGGAAGGAGGGAGATTGATAATCTCTCACCTAATAGGCACAATATGAGGGTAGATTGCACACCTCCTGGGTGAAGGGCTTGACTACAACTTGGACTTTACCTAGCAAACACAAACAATGTAACCTAATTTAAAAACACACAGAGAGAATAGTATGAAAAATACAAGGTTAGGAATCCTAAGATCTGGACCTCAGTCCGTCCTTTACTACTTTCTATCTGAATGATCATGGACAACTGATGCAGCATCACTGAGAATCAGTTTTCTCATCCAAAATGGATATTATAGGCTTGTTGTGAGTAATTCTATTTTAAGCTGTTCTCTAAAAAAAAAATAGAGTCCAACCATAGGCATTTCCCAGGAGTCACATCGCCAAATCATGCGAAGAACCTGGCTTCTCCACTCAAACCAAGTTGGACAGCCATTGCAGAGGCCACCTCAAGGTGATGTGCTTTTTCCCATAACATCAGCGATGACACGGGGAGGGTGAGCATGTCAGGCCAGGGGGGCTGCATGTCTAAGAGGCTGGCCACGTTTGGAACAGAAACTGGGCCTCTTCTGAGTAACCACAAGCAGAGGACAAACAGACACAAGGGCATGCCTCCAAGTGGCTGGCCAGCACGCAGCGGCCGTGGAACACTGTGGTTAGCCTCAGACTCCGGCAGGAGGGAAAAGTCTCAGCTTCCAAGTTAGCTGCTTCCACAAAAGTAAACCAAAATGAGTCACATAAGGATGGAGAAACCCCGGGAGACCATTTTCCATGTAAGGATCACGATAAAGAGTAAGAGCAGGAGATGGGAGAACTCTAAGAACGGGGTGGCTAATGTTTCCATTTTAGTGAGTCACGACATGAGACGTGTGGCCAGACACCAGCATGGGTGTGTGCACACTCACGCTCTGTGCCATGGAGGAAAACTTTGTGAATTCTTCTGCCTCCTCTTTGGTTGATTTGCCAGCGCTACATGCTCCTCGACATCATCCAAATGGCTCGGAAACTTATACATTATTATTAGAGGGTGACCATGATTCTTTTTGGTATTCTATAACTGCCCTTTGAAAAGTTTGGACCAATTCCATTTTTCAGTCTTGCAAACAGCGTATTGCAAGTCATTTTTCTTCTCCAATGCGAACACTTGCTGATATTATTAGTAACATTATTATTCTTTCTAACTTTATTTTAAAAGGGATATCTATATGTGATGAAAATTACATTCAAAGAGTACAGAACACTAGGAAAAGTCTCCTCCTCCTCCTCACTCTGTCCCACTCACCATGGTAACCAACTTTAGCCAGTTCTGGTTTCCTTTGTTTAGGCTGTTGCCACAAACATTAAAGAGTATACCTATATGTTTTTCTTGATGTATCAACTCTGGCAGTATTGACTCCTGCCATGGGAGGGTCGTGCTAACCTGTCCTCCCCACCTCCTGTCTATTCTCACCACCTGTATTCCACTTGACTCCTCACTCTGGAGAGGAGGGACTCTTAACTTTCCCCCTCCATCGTTTCTTCCTAATTCTCTCACCTTCCAACTTCTGCCCCCACTGCCATTCCTTTTCTTATTTCTTGGGTTTGTCAAGACCGTGTTCCATTCTGAAACCAAGGTAGAGTTTTCCATGTTCTGCCTAAAGATTGATTCTAAGTATTATAAACCAATGGACAGTTTTTATAATCATGAAAATAATATAGAATGTTTATTGAAGAAGAATTAAATAAGAAAGAAAATCACCCCGGGCCACTCAAAAGAAAACGCATTCTCTTTTCTTACCCTAATCAGTTTCTTAATTTAGGTTGCTTCTTATTGGCATTAGAATTATACTCCTGATTGCTGTTTATTCTGGAATTTCTCCTACTTGATGGTCATTTTTTAACTAATTTACAATGAAATATATACCCTCTTTACTAGATCACGAAGCTCATCCAATTTCTTCAGCACATCGTTTGTGAATGGCTTAATTTTGTCTCATTGTCTTCTAGGTATGTGTTATGGGTGCCACAATGGTTTTTTGGTTTTTATCTTATTTACACCCTTAAATTATTCTTAATGATTCTTGGATTCCAGGCATTTCTCTTTCTTGGACTCCTCTCTCATCTTACTGGGTACACAAACACGTAGTCTTTCAGTGTCGGTATAAATTAATTCTAAAAATCAATCATCAGTTTTTACATTATAATTGCATCAATCTTATTTACTGAAGAATTAAGTAACATAGTTATGGAAAACTATTTGCCTTGACAAAGTAGCGAAGAGTTTGATTGAGCTGATAATTCTAAATGGTACTACCACAAAGGTGTCAACTGCTCACCTGTTACTCTTCTGTCACCCAAACCTACGGAGAAGTCCAAATCCTGGTTCATTCTTATTCTTCTTTGGTATCTATCTTCACCCCCCAGAAACATGGAGAATCTTCTCTTTAAAGATCATGTTCTAAATTTTATAACAATGTATAAGGATTTTTAAAAATTCTTTTAGCTCTATCATCAGTGGGTCTTTCCAGTTTGAAGACTCTTGTATCTTTTAATTTATTCTCCTACTCCCTACCTCCACCCCCACCCCCACCCCCGTCTTCTCTGTTCTTTCTGGAAGTCCTGCTAGATGGATGTTGGACTTCTTAAATTGATTCTACATGTCTTTGAAATTTGCCCTCATAATTTCTGTCCTCTTTTTCTGCACTGAATTCTGGAATATTTCCTTCACCTTTTCTTCCAGCTCTTCCGGTGAAATGTTTATTTTCTAAAGCTCTGGCTGCTTTGGCTTACCCATTCCATTTAGAGTCTATGTGGGCAGGTAGGGTGTCCCCACTTTAGATAGAATACAGGTGGATGGGCTGCTCCCAACCCCCACTGCTTCCCCTTCTCAGGGCCAAATAAGAAAAACCTTCACTCTGGGGGGCCAACTTCACTCTAGGAGCCCTAGGTCTCCCCACATAGACAGCTGAGTTCTCTTACAGAGCAAAACTTATCTCTGAGTTGGTATCCATGATAGGGAGGTGGTAGAGTGAGGGTGGGCAACCAGGGCAGCTGCTCACAGGTGGCCCTTCAGACAGTCACCCCAACTGCTGGTCATTGTCCACGCCCACGTTTCCTCTCTGTCGCCTCAGAGCTGGATGTCTGTGTTAGTCAGGGTTCTCCAGAGGAACAGAGTCCATAAGGTATAGGTGGGTAGGTGGGTAGCTAGACAGATGGACAGATGAAGTTTATTACAAGGAACTGGCTCACTAGATGATGGGGACCGAGGCACCCTACACTCTGCCTTCTGGGAGCTGGACACCAGGAAATCCGGGAGTGTAATTTCAGCCCCAGTCGGCAGACCTGGGAGCCAGGGGAGCCAATGGTGTGACTCTCAGTCTAAGGGCAGAAGACCTATGTCCCCACTCATACAAGCAGACAGGAGCAAAAGGGGGGCATATTCCTCCTTTTCCCCACCTTTCCTTCTATTCAGGTTGGATAGTGCCTACCTGCTTTCTGGGAAATCTACTTTACCCAGTTTACAGACTCAAATGCTGATTTCAATCAGAAACACCCTCACAGGCACACCCAGAAATGTTTAATCTGGCGTCCCTTGGCTCAGCAAGCTGACACATAGGATTAACCATCACGCGCCCATTCAGAGCCCTTTGGAAGATAGTTCCTCTCCAGGAGGGCGGCTGTTCTCCATTCAGGATCCTCTTACCCCTCAGATACTGCTTCCCCCCACCCCCCAGGGTTTATCTGACAATTCCATCCGATTTGCTTTCTATCCTCCAGAAACTCATCAAAAAAGCCCTCTGATGACCCCACCCGCTGCACCCTTTTGTATATCTTTCTACTGTTTCAACGGGGCCTCCGAGTGAACGAGAAGGAGCTATGGGCTCCACTTCACTCTCTCAACTAGAAACCCAGGATGGTACTGCTAAATATTGTAAATGTCATCTGGAAGGCAAAAAAGTATATCTCATCTTTAACCTGCCTTTCTGTAAATTGCAGCGAGGCTGAGTATCTCACGGTGGGTAGCCATCTGAGCTGCTTCTGTGGAGTGGACGGCCTGTTTATACAAGGAGTGTCCTCAGTGCCATTCAAATCCAGTGTACCTTTGACTTCAGCTCCTCGCACAGACCATTTTAGGTAAGCAAGGACATACCACTTGTGAGCTCTTAATCCTTGTTAAGTAGTAACTCCTAATGCTTTATGGATTAATAATTCACTCAATGAAAACAGAGCTATCAGTTTAAAAAGCTTGTTGTTCTTTCTCCAACTGTTCCTTGGACCTCTCCTTCCTGAGTTTGTGGGGAGACTGGGGCAGGGAAGAAAGGACGCAGCACACCCCGGTGTATCTCTGGAAGCCACGCTTCCCTCTGGCCACTATCTGAATTCTGACTCCCCACAATGCTCTGCTCTCAGACTTGTGCCATGAGGGACTTGTGATGGGAACCAACGATGCTTTCCTACAAAAGTCCTTTGGTGTGTACCGGGCCGGCTTCCCTCCCCAGAGGACATAACCGGGAGATCCAGCCCCTACAAACAGCACCATGTCATGGAGTGGCGGTCACAGCAATGGCCAGCAGCACCCAGACTAACTTGTTTCTTTAACTCCCAGTTTCCTTATTGGAACCATGGAGATAATAATATCTTCCACATAAACTATTGTAAAGAATACATGAGGCTCGGCGCCTGTGGCTCAACGGGCTAAGGCGCCAACCACGTACACCTGAGCTGGAGGGTTCGAATCCAGCCCGGACCAGCCAAACAACAATGGCGGCTGCAACCAAAAAATGGCCCGGTGTTGTGGCGGGCGCCTGTAGTCCCAGCTACTTGGGAGGCGGAGGCAGGAGACTTGCTTGAGCCCAGGAATTGGAGGTTGTTCTGAGCTGTGATACCATCACACTCTACCCAGGGTGACACCTTAAGGCTCTGTCTCAAAAAAAAAAAAAAGAATACATGAGGATGGATACAGTGGCTCACACCTGTAATCCTAACATTCTGGGAGGCTGAAGTGGGCGGATTACCTGACCTCAGAAGTTCAAGAACAGCCTGAGCAAGAGCAAGACCCCCATGTCTACTAAAAATAGAAAAAAACTAGCTGGGAACCTGTAGTCCCAGCTACTCGGGAGGCTGAGGCAAGGGGATTGTTTGAGCCTAAGAGTTTGAGGTTGCTGTGAGCTATAACACCACAGAAGTCTAGCTGAAGGCAACAGAATGAGACTCTCTTAAAAAAAAAAATGTTTACATGGATGGAGCTGGAACATATTCTTCTTAGCAAAGTATCTCAAGAATAGGAGAAAAAGTATCCAATGTACTCAGTCCTACTATGTAGCTAATTTATAGCTTTCATATGAAGGCTAAAACCCAATAATAGTACAAGAAGATGGGGAAAAGGGCAAGGGAGAGGAGGGGAGGGGGGAGAATGGGTGGAGGGAGGGTAATTGGTGGGATCACACCTACCGTGCATCTTAGAAGGGTACAGGCAAAACTTGCTAAATGCAAAATACAAATATCTTCATATAATGATTAAGAAAATGCCATGAAGGCTATGTTAAACAATTTGATGAAAATATTCCAGATTGTATATGAAGTCAACACATTGTGCCCCATGATTGCATTAATGTACACAGCTATGATTCAATAAAATTTTTTTTAAAAGCCCCCAAGTTTATATGAGCTATATAATGGAGCTTCTCAACTCCTTTGCAGCTCAGAATCCTGCTCATGGTAGCTTATCTCAATAACTTGAGCTATCTCTGAACAAAGCTCTTTATTTGGGGAAATTTATCCAATTCTTTCTGAAAATTAACACTTGGTGGGGGGAAAGTCATGATAATGCTGAGAAAACCTGAAGACGTGTGTGTGCGCGTGTGTGCATGCGTGTGCCTTTCAGGAGTTCTATTTTAAGTAAAATGAGGCGTTTTAATCCACTCACACAGCGAACTGGGAAGAGCAGGGGAGTTGAGGACCTACGTCTTCCCTTCTGCCTGACTGGAGCCAGACGGGATGAGAATCTGAGTGTGACTGTGGCAGAAACCGTGTGTGGCAGGAGCTTGGGACGGGCTCTTCTCCTTCTCACCTCACGGATCCACAGGCTTCTGGGTTTAGGGGGAGAAAGAGGAGCAGGGGAGAGTGACAGTGGCCTTTCGTGAGGATGAGGGATGACTTCCCTCAAAACCACAATTTGGTCGTATATGATATTGTCACAGGAAGAAATGCTGCCTATGGAGACCCAAAGAATGGAACGCAAACAGGAAAAGCCCAGTGAGACCAGGAGTCCCAGGAGGGGATCCCCTTCTGCAGTCCCCAAGGGCAGAGAACTTCGCACACAGTAGGCATTTGCATTAGTTTGCTAGGGCTGTCATAATAGGGCACCGTGGACTGGGTGGCTTGAACCACAGACGTTTATTTTCTCACAGTTCTGGAGGCTGGAGGTCTGAGATCAGGGTTGGTTACTGGGGAGGCCTCTCTTCCTGCCTTGTACACAGCCACCTTCTTGGTGTGTCCTCGCATGACTTTTTCTCTGTGTGTACCAAGGGAGAGAGAGAAATCTACAGTGTCTCTTCTTTTTTTTGAGAGAGAGAGCCTTAAGCTGTCACCCTGGATAGAGTGCTGTGGCATCACAGCTCACAGCAACCTCCAATTCCTGGGCTCAAGTGAGTCTCCTGCCTCCACCTCCCAAGTAGCTGGGACTACAGGCGCCGGCCACAACACCCGGCCATTTTTTTTTTTGGTTGCAGCAGCATTGTTGTTTGGCGGGCCCGGGCTGGATTCGAACCCACCAGCTCAGGTGTATGTGGCTGGTGCCTTAGCCCATTGAGCTACACCTGCGGAGCTTGCAGACCACCGAGGGAAACAGACAGTGCCCAGGCCTAAGGGCAGAGAGCAGAGGCCTATTCTGGCCCAGGAGGACCGAGAGGTTTTCCTCAGGAAGAACATGTATCTTGGTCCTGAAGGGAGACTCAGAGCTGAGCAGGGACAGAGGGGGTCAAAGGAGTGCCAGGCAAGGGCGTAGGACATCCAGGTTTCCAGAGAGAAAGCGAGGCCCAGGTGCAGTGCCTGAGAGGTTAAGTGTGGCTTGGGATAGAGTGGAAAGTTTGGGAGGGAGCTACACAGGAGATCAGTCCAGAGAGGAACTTGGGGGCCAGAGCACAGGTGAGGACATTTTAGGACATGTTAAGGAGTTTGGACTTTTACCCTAAGGAAACTAAATGGGTAATCACTAAGGGTTTTAAATAAAAGAGGTGCCTGGATGGGGTGTACAGGTTAGAAAGAATAATGAGGCAGTGGGGCTCTGGACTGGGGGGTAAAACAAAGAAAATATGGAGTGATCCAGGAGAGAGAAGAGGGGATTTCCATTTGGAGCTGTGGCCCTGGGGACCGGGAATGGGGTGCATGAGGCATCTCACAGAACTGCGCAGGACCTGTGGCCCAATGAACATGTGAGGTGATGGGAAGCTAGCGCAAGACATGCACAATTCTGTTTGGGCCATGGGGAGATGACAATGTCATTCACTTAAGCAGGATGAGGAAGAGGAAGGACCAGGTTTGGGAAGAAGAATAAACAGATGGATCAGGCATGCTGAGTTCTAGGGGCCTGCAAATCCCAACAGACATGTTTGGGGAAGCTTGGTTTTGTGGTTTAGGACCCAAAGGGAGAGGTCTGGCTTGGCAATACGTATTAAGGAGTCACTGGCGTATTGGCTATAGTTGACATCACAGAAGTATGTGAGGTCACCTGAAGCAGGCTGCAGAAGGCTGATGTCATTTGAAAGATGAGGAAACTAGGGCTGGTCCAAGATCTCACGGCTGGTCAAGGCCAAGTGTCCTGACTCAAAGCCCAGCTTTCTTCCCCTACTCCCAAGTCTCCGCAGGTCTTCTCAAAAGTGAGCCTGGGTTTTAAACTCGGCAGCTCCCTTGTCTTATCTGTGGGAATTAGCCCTGGAGCAGCAGCTGGAGGTAAGCAGAAGCCTTTGCCACATCGCTGTTAGGAGGCTGGGGTGGGGATGGGAAGAGTTGTCCAAATACCCACCTGGAAATACCCTTGGATGGGAAAAGGCAGAAAACACATGCACTCACCACAGTGCCCACCTCCAATTGATCCCTGCATCTGCTCTTCCAAGGTCGCTCCCTGCCCTGCCTCCTTCCCTAGACTCTCCCCACCGCTCTGTTATCCAACAGAATCTTCCAAACTTGATCCCATCGTGTCTCCACTCCAAATCTGAGTTCTCTGCTAGACCATGCGATAAAGCAAGCCCTGCTAAGATGGGTACCAACAGGCTAATGAGAAGTCCATCCCATGGTGCCCACTCCTTTTAACCAGAATTCCCTGAGACTAGTAAGTGGCATTGCTAAAGGCAAGAATTTTAAGCAACTGGACAGATTATTGAGGAAATGATAGGAGTATAAGCAGAAGAGGAAGCAAGAGAGGGAGTTGAGATGTCATTTGAAAGATGAGGAAACTGAGGCTGGACCAAGATCTCACAGCTGATCATGGAAGAGATGGGCTAGAGCAAGTGTTTGGACTCAAAGCCCAGTTTTCTCCCCCTACTCCCAAGACTCCGCAGGGCTTCCCAGAAGTGAGCCTTGCACCGCCCTCGGATCACTGAGAGAGGACGTCATGTCACGTGAAGCTGTTTGGGATACGAGTTCATTCAACGTGGTGAGGCAGGGCCCTGCTGGTCTACAAGCCCCACCTCATCACGACAGCTGGCATTCCAGTTCAACACCCGGCCTTGGCACACCCCCCGCAGGCATCTCTTGCCTCCTGGTCTGCAACATAATAAGAACAGACTCAAGGTGTTTTCACATCAAGGCCAGTGGGTCCCCACTGTTTTTTCCGAAGCTCTGAGAGTGATCTCATTGATAGAACCCATGCCAGGTTAGGCTGGAAACCCTCTCAGAAAGTGTTGACTAAAGCGTTGAGAAGTAATCCTTTGGGTACAGGAGGGTTTTTCTCCCTTGGCAAACTAGGATTTGCTGTTTTCGAGTTAATGGAAGGGGGTAGGGGGACAAGTGAAAGATCTTTTAAAGGAAGTATGAACTTGGACAGACTGAGGAACACTTACAAAACAGCCCAGTCTGGTTCCTGCCTTGCAAGACACAAGCCACAGTGACCTCAGGGTCATTGAAAGAAGAAACCGGCTGGAGTTGGGATTTGGGGAGGAGGACTGGTGTTCAGCACAAGACCCGCAGGGCAGCAGCTTGTCTCAGAGGCTTAAGGTTCCTCAGCAGGCCCCAGGTTGTGCTGCCTGCCTGCCTGGGTAGAAATCAGGCCATACAGCAGCTCTGGACTAACTCTGGGGACATGTCTAAGCAGCAGGAGGTAGAGTGAACCCAGGCTTCCCGCCAGCAGCAGACAGGAAATGCTAGAGCACTTCTAGCATTGGGCAAGATGAAGTCCATGAAATTGCATGCTCTCCAACTGGAATGGAATTACAAGATGGTCCAATCTCACTCTCACCAGCTGGTGTCTGAATTCCTGCAGCAACATTCTCACCAAGTGGTCATTAAGCCAGGGCTTGAAGAGCCCCCTTCCTTGAAACTCTTATCCTTCAAGGAAGCCCATTTTGTCTTTGGACAGTTCTGACTGCAGGGGAGGCCTTGCTAGCACTGAGGCCAAATGCCTTCCATGCTGCCTGGTGGGAGATGGTCCTCTGCAGTCACACGGAATACATTTCTGCCTATTTCAAGTGGCAGCTGTTTGTCTGAACACCTGAGTCTGCGAGGATGTAGGTCTGCCTCCAAGCACAAGTGATAGTGGCTTCTTGAACTACATGTCACAGAAAGGGAAGGGGTTGCTTTGCTCACCTCTGAATCCCCAGCACTTGCGCAGAGAATGACACTAGAGAGACTCAATGAATATTTCCTAGAAAATAATTCATAAGCCTAAGACTTTGGCATTTATTCCAGCAGAAAAAATAGTATTAATGTAGAAGCTCCAGGTGAGTTCTTAAATATGATTTTTAAAGGACATTCAAGACACCCTTTAGCAAAGTCATTCTAACCACACCCTTAATCCAGGGCAGTCAGCCCAGAGTAGTAACCAAATTTTGAGCTATGCTTTTGTAATGGGTCTCTACTTGAAGAGATATGTTATCTCCTTTATCATATTGAAATTTCTCCAAAAGTTCCCCCAAAAGTTGTTTTGTTTTACTGCATGACTCTAAAATTGTCAAGACACTGAGTGCTAGGTGGACATTGAGTAGTAAAAATGCTCCCAAATCAGTGTACACAAATCAGCAGCTTACATACATGCCAATAGCAGTCAAGCTAAGAATGAAATCAAAGATGCAATACCTTTCTCTGTAGCAAAATAGAAAATAAAATACTAAGGAGGCAGAAGACCTCTACAGGAAGAACTGTGAAATGCTGGGGGAAAGTATCACAGAAGATGTAAACAGATGGAAAAACATATCATGCTTATGGATCAGCAGAATCAACATTGGTAAAATGGCTATACTGCCCAAAGTGCCTTACAGATTCAATGCAATTCCCATTAAAATTTTTCACAGATCTAGAAAAAAATAGTTCTGTGTTTTGTGTGGAACAAGAAAAGACCCCAAATAGGCAACAAAACCTTACATTATAAGAACAAATTGGGAGGCATCATTGTACCAGACTTTAAACTATACTTCAAAGCTAGAGTAACCCAAACAGCTTGGTACTAGCACAAAAACAGAGACATAGACATATGGATCAGAATGGAGAACCCAGAGATAAAATCATCCTCAAATTTTCATCTGATCTTTGACAAGGCAGATAAAAACATACACTGGGTGGAAGAATCCCTATTCAATAAATGGTGCTGGGAAAACTGGATAGTCACATGTAAAAGGCTCTAACAGGATCAACACCTCTCTCACTACTCACAAAAATTAACTCATAATGGATAAAAGTCTTAAATCTAAGGAATGAAACTACAAGAACTCTAGAAGAAAATGTTGGAAAAACTTGTATAGATATTGGCCTAGAAAAAGAATTTATGAAGAAGACCCCCAAACAATCATAGCAACAATAAAAATAAACAAATGGGACCAAATCAAATTAAAAAGTTTCTGCCTAGCTAAGGACATAGTCAATAGACAACCTACAGAATGGAAGAAAATATCTACATGCTCTACATCTGATAAAGGGCTGAGGACTAGAATTCAAGCAAATCAACAAGAAAAAAAAAATCAAACAATCCTCTTAAAAGTGGGCAAAAGACATGAACAGAAACTTTTCAAATGAAGGTAGTCTAATGACCAACACATATCTGGAAAATTGATCAACATCTCCAACCATCAGAGAAATGCAAATCAAAACCACAATATGATATTGCCTAACTCCAGTAAGAATGGCTCTTATCAAAATGTCCCAAAACAGGAAGTTCCTGGGTGGATGCAGAGAGAAAGGAACACTTGTATACTGTTGGGGGGACTTAAAACTAGTTCAAACCTCTATAGAAAGTTCCATGGAGATCCCTTAAAAAACTAAAAATAGACTTACCATTTGATCCAGAAATCTCACTGCTAGGTATTTACCCAAAGGGGGAAAAAAAGACATTTTATAAAAAAGACACTTGGACTTTAATATTTATAGCAGTACAACTCACCATTGCAAAGATGTGGAAACAACCCAAGTGTCTTTAAAAAACTGGTGTGGCTCAGCGCCTGTGGCTTAATGGGCTAAGGCGCCAGCCACATACACCTGAGCTGGCGGGTTTGAATCCAGCCCGGGGCCGCCAAACAACAATGACGGCTGCAACCAAAAAATGGCGGGGCGTTGTGACGGGCGCCTGTGGTCCCAGCTACTTTGGAGGCAGAGGCAAGAGACTCGCTTGAGCCCAGGAATTGGAGGTTGCTGTGAGCTGTGATACCACAGCACTCGCTCTAGAGTGACAGCTTGAGACTCTGTCTCAAAAAAATAAAAAACAAAAAACTGTGGTGCATGTATATCATGGAGTACTACTCAGTCATTAAAAACATGGTGATCCAGTATTTTCTGAGTAACAACCTGGATGGAATTTGACGCCATTCTTCTAAAAGAAGTGTTGCAAGAATGGAAAAACAAACACTATAGATATCCAGTTATAAATTGGAACTAGTCCATCAGCTCTTATGTACACATATGGAGGTGCACTCAAAGGAAATCAAGTAGGTGGGGGGGGGGGGATGGGTTGGGTAAATTCATACCTAACTGGTATAGTGCATACTTTCTGGTGAAGGGTACACTTAAAACTTTGACTTAACATTTGCAAAAGCAAATTATGCAACCAAAACATGTGAACCCCTATAACATTCTGAAATAAAAAATTAATTTAATTTAATATTATAAGTATATAATAATTTAAAAACAGTTCTAAATCTAGTCTGGATTAGGCATTCACAAGCATTTATTGAATGAATGAATGGCAGAGAGGCTTTATGTTTTAATACATTTTTCAGGTGGCACCTGTGGCTCATCGAGTAGGGTGCTGGCCCCATATACTGAAGATGGTGGGTTCAAGTCCGGCCTTGGCCGAACTGCAAAACAGAAAAATAGCCAGGCATTGTGGCGGGCGCCTGCAGTCCCAGCTACTCGGGAGGCTGAGGCAAGAGAATCGCCTAAGCTTAGGAGTTGGAAGTTCCTGTGAGCTGTGTGATGCCACGGCACTCTACCAAGGGCGATAAAGTGAGACTCTGTCTCTACAAAAAAAAGAAAGAAAGAAAATATAAATAAATGGAATCACATACATGTATCATGTTTGTAGAAATCTACAAGATTTCAACTCTTCCCAAATTATTTGAAGGTTTAATGTAGTTTCTTTCAAAATCACAGCAAGGTTTTAGTGGAAAAAGACAAAGTTATTCTAAAAAAATAACAATATCAGGTAAAGTGATTCCTCTCACTTTATTGTTCAATAAAGACCTAATTTACATAGAAACTAATCAAGTTAGTGTGGCAGAGAGATAGACACATAGATAAAGACAACAGAATAGAGAACCAAGAAATAGCCTCACGTACACATGCACAACTTTTTTTGACAGAAGTGCAAAAGAAATTTAAAAGAAGAAGGATTGCCTTTTTAACAAATGGTACTGGAGTTATTGGATATCAATAGTGTGGTGTGAGGGAGAAATTTCCCCTTTCCATCCCCTGAAAGTTTGCTGAAAGATCAATTCACATTTCAGGCAGATTAATAAGAGAACGAGGTTGATTCACTGTGCATACGAGGGGAATCTCATACCCCAATGAGGACCAGCAATTTGTGTACCCTCCTTTTAGAGGGGAAAGGGAGATGAAGAATACAGGGTGGACATAAAACTCATGTGCAATTTCCTTCATCTCCACCCTGTATGGTTAAGGCTATTTAAGGGCAATAAGTGGTTATTAGGGAGGATGAAGAGATACTTGTTAGAATGAATAGACGGGGGAAGCAGACTGACTTGTAAATTAACCTGGGAAAGAAGTATTATGTTTAAAATGATTTGGACCAAGTCTGGTTGCATTCTTGATCTTCTTGCCTGCAAACAGTGAGAACAGGGAGGGGAAGGGAAGTCAGTTGTTCTTTTGATGTATCTGTCAGGTTTATGCAGACAGAGGTACAGCCCCCTCCAAAGTCTATTGATCTCTAAGGGCCTTTAATGCAAAATACTGTTTATACCAACGAGCCATATTTTGGGCTCCTTCAATAGGCAACTTAAATAATTAAACAAACCATGATTTATATGTCATACTTTATACAAATATGGATTCATATTGGGTCACAGACAAGAGTAAAAAGTAAAACTGTAATTGTTTTAGGCAAAATCAGAAGGACATCTTTGGGTCTTAGAGATAGGCAAAGAGTTCTTAGACTTAGCTTGGCACCTATAGCTCAGTGGTTAGGGCGCCAGCCGCATGCATGGGTTCAAAACTGGCCTGGGCCTGCTAAACAACAACAACAACAAAAAATATATAGGCATTATGGCCAGCTCCTGTAGTCCCAGCAACTTGGGAGGCTGAGGCAAGAGAATCGCCTAAGCCCAGGAGTTTGAGATTGCTGTAAGCTGAGTTGCCACGGTACTCTACCGAGGACGACATAGTAAGACTTTGTCTCAAAAAAAAAAAAAAGGAGTTCTCAGAGTTGGCACCAAAAGCCTAATCTAAAAAGGAAAGATTGATAAATTGGACCACATCAAAATTAAAAAATGTTTGCTCTGAGAAAGACTCAATTAAGAGGCTGAAAAATGACAATAAATGTGTATTACTACACAATTATCAAAACATGCTACAGGCTGGGTAAAAACAATATTTGCAAAACCACATGTTGAACAAAGGACTAGGGCTAGCATCTATAATACCTATAAAAATAACTTTAAAACTTAACAGTAAAAAATAATCCTACTGGAAAATGGGCAAAAGACATAAACAGGCATTTACAGAAGAGAATATACTGATAGAATATAAACACATCTGAAAGTATTCAATATCATTGCCATTAGAGAAATGCAAATTAAAATGTCAATAAATGTGTATCACTACAAAATTATCAAAATAATTGTGGCTAAAATAAAAAATAGGGACAACCTCAAACACTGGAAAGCATGCAAAAGAAACAAGATCATAACATTGCTGGTGAAATGTAAAATGGCGCAGTCACCCTGGGAAACAGTGGGGAAGATTCTTATTAAATAACCGATTGCCATATGGCCATTGTACTCCTGGGCACGAGAAATAAAAACATACGGTCACATAAAACCTATACACAAATGTTCATAGCAGCTTTATTTGTAATACCAAAGCTTGAGAACGACCCAATTGTCCTTCAAAGTTTGAATGGCTAAACAAACTATGGTATTTCTATATCACAAACAATATTACTTAGACTATTACTTATCAATATTCAATATTCAATTCAATATTATTAACGAACATTACTTAACAATAAAAAAGAACAAACTATTGAACCACTCAAGTTGTATGAATCTCCAGGAACTTATTGGAAAAAAAAAATATCTCAAAAGTTTGCATAGTGGGTGATTCCATTTATATGACATTCTTGCAAGACACAATTATAGAAATGGAGAACAGATTAGTAGTTTCCTAGGGTCAGGAACAGGCTTCAAAGAGGGAGTTGGTTGGGACTGTAGCAGGGAACCAGGAGGGATCCTGGTGCTGACTGCGCAGCTCCACAGCTTTACTGCATTAGGCAATACCCTGGCCTCCACATGGTACTGTAGTTTTGCAAAACCTTGTCGTTACCACTGGGGGAAACTGGATCTCTCTATATTATTTCTTTCAAAACTGCATGTGAATCTACAATTATTTCAAAAGGAAAGTTTTGATTTAAAAACAAAATAACTATTGTATTTATGTACAATGAGATAATTGATATTGAAATTTTAAAACAATAACATTTACTATAACAGCAAAAAGTGTTAAACGCTTTGAGATCAATCTGACAAAAGCAAAGCAAGATTTGTACGCTGAAAACTACAAAACGTTTAAAGAAGACCTACATAAAAAGAAAGATAAACCGTGTTTACATATTAGAAGACTCAGTAGTGTTGACATGTCAGTTTTCCCCACAATGATCTATAGATTCAATACAATTCCAGTACAAATTTCAGTAAGCATTTTTTTTAGAAATTGACAGACTGGGCAGGCACGGAGGCTCACACCTAAACCTAGCACTTTGGGAAGTTGAGACAGGTGGATTGCTTGAGCTCAGGAGTTTGAGACCAGCCTGAGCAAAAGTGAGACTCCCATCTTTACTAAAAATAGAAAAACTGAGGCAAGAGGATTGCTTGAGCCTGAGGTGGAGGTTGCTGTAAGCTGTAATGCCATGGCACTCTACCCACAGCAACAGCTTGAGAAAAAACAAAAAGAAAGAAATTGACAGACTGATTATGAAATTCGTACGGAAATGTTAAAGACCTAGATAAACCAAAACAAAACTCAACTCTGAAAAAGAAAAGGCTGGAGAATTTACACTACCTGACTTTAAGATGTAACCAAGACAGTGTGATATTAGTGTAAAATCAAACAAATAGATGGATAAAACTAAACAGAAAATCCAAAAACAGTCAAATAATTTTCAACAAAGGTGTTGGCAATAATGTAAAGAAACTCCAATTCTCATACACTGCTGGTGGAAATATAAAATGGTATAACCATGTTGTAAAACAGTTTGGAAACTTCATATAAAGTTAAACATAGTCCTGACATACTCTCCAGCTATTTCTGCCCATGGTATTTACCCAAGATAAATGAAAGCCTATCTTCATGAAAGACTTGTTCACGAACATGCATAACAGCCTTATTGTAATAGCCAGAACCCAGAAATAATCCAAACGTCCAATGACAGGTGAATGGATAGACATATTACGATGTGTTCATATGCTGAAACACTACTCAGCCACAAAAAGAAATGAGCTGTTGATAAAAGCACCCATAGGGATGGATCTCCAAATCATCATGCCAAGTGAAAGAAGCTACACAAAAAAAGAGCTAGAACTTGTGTAACATTCTTGAAAATGCAACTAATCTACAGTACAGGTGATCTCTAAGTTGCAAACATCCAACTTACATACAACTCGAACTTAATGAATGGAGGCTATTACGGTAGGTCCCCAAGTTAAGACATGTGACTGACATACAACTCGCATTACAAATGGAGGCTATTGCAAGTAATAGGTAATAAATGTAACTGTTCCAATGTACATACAAATTCCACTTAAGAAGAAACTTACAGCACTATGGCATTTGTAACCCAGGGACTGCCTATAACTGAAAGCAGAACAGTGGTTAACTGAGGATGGAGGGAAAGGAAGGAAGGGACAGAGAGGGGGTTACACAGTGATGCAGAACGTTTGAGAGGAGACAAAGATGTTTCTGATCTGTTTTCCTGACTTTGGTGATAGTGTCACAGGCATTATGCATTTTTAAAAAGTACCAAATCGTATACTTTAAACACATATAGTTTATTGTATCAATTACACATCAGTAAAGCTTTTTATTTTTTCAAACTTCCAAAGCCCAGAATCAGAATGTTTCAGGAGTAAGACTCAGGCATCTAACACATAGTTAGATTTGAATGTGAAACTGAGTTGGCTGTCATAGGAGATAAGCTATAAGAATCAGGGGGAATTGGGCGGCGCCTGTGGCTCAGTGAGTAGGGCGCCAGCCCCACATACTGAGGATGGCGGGTTCGAACCCAGCCCCCGCCAAACTGCAACAACGACAACAGAAGAATCAGGGGGAATGGAATGGGACAGAATATAGTGAGATGTCCTTGTACAGACCTTGGAGTTCTAATTTGCTACACAAATACATATGCTTTCTGAGAAGGGAAGTGACAGAATCAGAATAAAGCTGCCCCAACTTGATAGCTGGAGGAAGTTCAGTAGTTGTAGTTCCTTTGCATTCACATGGCAGTGATAACTGTGTAAAGGAAAAAGACAAATCTCAGGAACCCCCTCAAAATTTATTGTGCCAAAGGGGAGAGCTGAGCCTGGGAACTGAGGGACACAAGCACTGCCATCCTCTCCTCAGTCAGGTATAGGAGTCCTATTTCAGGAAATATCAGCATGAGTAAGAAAAAGACCCCATCTCTACTAAAAATTGAAAAACTATCCAGATGGTGTCGCGGGCACCTGTGGTCTCAGCTACTTGGGAGGCTGAGGCAGGGGAATCACTTGAACCCAGGAGTTTGAGGTTGCTGTAAGCTTAGGCTGAGGGTATGGCACTCTGGCCTGGGCAACGAAGTGAGACTCTGTATTGAAAATAAGGAGAAGGGTAGGTAAAGGATGGGAAGGGGAGGGGAGTGGAGGGGAGGGAAAAAAGAAAAGAAAAATAAAGGGGCTTACAAACTGTCTAAACAGGATTTTTCTCTTTGGACTGGGTATGGGAGGGAGAAGTCTGTCTGGCACGATGGTCAATATCCTTTTGTTTAATTCACAAAGAAATTTACTAGAGCCATTTCCTTTTTTTTTTTTTGAGACAGCCTCACCCTGGATAGAGTGCTCTGGCATCACAGCTCACAGCAACCTCCAATTCCTGGGCTCAAGCGAGTCTCTAAGTAGCTGGGACCACAGGCGCCCGCCACAACGCCCGGCCATTTTTTGGCTGCAGCCGTCATTGTTGTTTGGCGGGCCCGGGCTGGATATGAACCCGCCACCTCAGGTGTACGTGGCTGGCGCCTTAGCCCGTTGAGCCACAGGCACCGAGCCATTAGAGCCTTTTCCATTGATGAACCCACATCAATTGCTTTTGCTTTTTCTTAAAGTAGCAGCAATGCTATATTTTCTGGCCAAAGAGGAAACCACTGACCAATGATGAGATGAGCTGGGTTTCCATGAAGGGGGAGGAAGGGAGGTTTCTTTTCCTATCTCAAGCAGAGAGACAAATATTTACACTTGGAAACAAAACCCATCCTGAAGATAAAATGTCTTTAAATGTCCCCATTTGGAAATTCTTCCTTCTATCCTATCTAAATTCTTCAGCGCTTATCTTGAGCCTTTTCCTCAGATCATTAAACAGCTGTTTTTGGTCTCAATCACAACTATACAAGCCATCAGTAAGGTGCTGGGCAACTTTTTTTCCAGGCTAACTTACCCTATTTCCTTCTTCTTTGCCAAGCACCATCTTTTTGGCTTGACCCAGGTTGTTACCTAGTTAGCCCTTCCTATCCCTGCTGCCCCACTCCCAACTCCCACATTAACGTGGGTAAGTTTTCTTATCCACCTCCCAAATGTCTCCTTAGTCATCTGTCTTCCTCCCTTCCATTTTCTCCATCTCTTCCGAAGTTCAACCCCTCCTCAGTTCTCCCTGTCCGTCATTACTAACACCTCTGCCCTCTCCTGTCACCTGCATCCTGAGCAGAACTGCTGACAAGGACTCTCTCCTCGGCCTGGCCATGATCATACCACTCCCCTGCTCAAAGCCTTCCCTCGTGCGTATAAAATGAAGTCTCTGCTCTGCAATCTTGCACTTGTTCCCATCCTCCATGATCTGGTCCAGCTGATGTCCCACTGAACCATCTTTGTGCGTCCCATGGTCCTGCTCATGGACAGGCACTGTCAACCCCCACATGGTCTCCTGCTTCCACCTGCCTCCACTAACCTTCATTCTTCTTCTTTTCTTCCAAAGCTTAGGTCTACCTGCCTTCCCAGTCAGAGTGAATTACTCTGTGTTCCCTGGTTACACAATATACATTTCTATTTATAGTGCATAGAGCTTTGTAAGGTTGAATGTGTGGTCACTGGATATGGGCCTAGCCTCCTCACTAGAAAGCAAGCTCTTTGTGGGCAGAGCCAGGCCCTACACCTCACCATGAGCTCCAGGTCCCCGTCTTAAAGCAGGACACGCCGTGAGTGAGTGATCGTCAATGTCGGTTGAATTGGGTTTGAAAAAAATATGTGCCCGTAGGCAAGCTGTGGGCCCACGCAGTTTCCTCTGGGCATGTGACTTCTGTTTCAGAAGATCTGTGAGGTCAAATGACTCAGCAAAATTTTGCAGGCCAAATGACAGGAAATGAGAGCTTCAAAAGCAGATTTCATTACCACTGATCTAAAACACATGTGCCTGGGAGTCGGCACCTTAGCACCGTAGCTGGGGAGTGTTTCTACAGCACACAGCAGGGGTCTGCAGCAAGACTCTGTACCTGGTGGAGAGGCTGATGGGCGGCAGGCTCCCCTGGTGTCTGGTGCCCAACAAGGGTGCTGGCAAGGCCTGGGGGCCCGTTAGCATGCGTGCATACAGAGTTGCGCATCCCTTACCCAAGAACTCCACGTGATTTTTCACGTAATTGAAACTTGCCCCCATATGCACACACATTTTTTTCTTTAGATATCAAGTCTCACTCCGTCTCCCAGACTGAAGTGCAGTGGCTCAATCATAGCTCACAGCAACCTCAAACTCCTGCACTCAAGAGATCCTCCTGCCTCCGTCTCCCAGGTGGATAGGACTACATGTGCATGTCTCCATGCCCAGGTAATTTTTTTATTTTTATGTTTTTGTAGAGACAGGATCTTGCCATGTTGCCCAGGCTGGTGGCACCCAATTCTTTTTTTTTTTTTTTTGGTGATTTTTTGGCCAGGGCTGGGTTTGAACCCACCACCTCTGGCATATGGGGCCAGCGCCCTACTCCTTTGAGCCATAGGCGCTGCCCCCAATTCTTTTAAAGTAAAATATTTTGATAAAGCAGATTCCAAAAGGAATGACACAATCCCACAATTCTCCATCTTTTCAAGCTATAGGGAATGTTATTTGACCGCTTCTTGATAGAGCCAATAGCAGGTATTCATTGCCATTTCTTCTACAAGATTTTCTACCCCAGTCCTGGAGAGGTAAGAAGCCATTATACCGTCAAACAATAATAATTCCAGCAGTAATAATAGCTAACATTTATGAGCACTTTCTATGTGCCTAGCACACCGATAGGCACTCCACATACATTATTTCATTTTGGCTTCACGATATTCTGAAGAGGTAAACACTATTTTTCACAGGTGAGAGAACTGAAGAGCAGGGAAGATGAAGTAACCTTCCCAAGGTTGCACAGCAAGTTCAATAATGGAGCTAGACCCTCTCCTGGACAGCTGGGTTCCAGAGCCCATGCTGGCAAGGGCCACACTCTGCCGCCTCCGTTGGTACAAGTTAGCCTCAGATACAATGACCAGCTGCTCCGAGAACTGACCAGCTAGGACCCCTCACAGCTCAGAAAGCACTGAGAAGGCTGGGGGCCCACAATTTAGAGCTAGGAAGCCTCCGCCAGGACCCTTGGCTTTTACAGGCCCTACACTTTGGGGGTCTGACACAGCTCTACCCTTCTCCCTTCCTGGAACAAAAGACCACAAAGGGCCTTGCTAGCCCCTCCCCAAACTTCACGCCAAAAGACCCTAGCCCACCAGAATCATCCAAGAAGCAGTGAATCTACCCATCCCCCCGCCCCATATAAAAAGAGGCCTCCAACTGCGCTTAGTACAGACACCATCTTTGGCTCTGCCCAAGCAGGTTGGGTCTCTACCCCTTTCATCGAACCATTCTCAGGTTTCATGTCTGGGTACACTGGGTCGGCTTTTTACTCCATTCTTCCCCAATGGTCCATCCCCAGCTGTGGAGGGTGGGGAAGGACCCTGATAGCCAAGCAAGTCAAACTGTTAAGTTCGAGCCTCTCTCTGCAGGGCCAGATAGGGACACAGGGTTCCCTAAGATAGCTAATCATATAGCTCCCCTTTAAGGCACATCTGTCCGATGTTAGTGGTGGTGAGAAATGTCTGTGAATAAAAAATCACATTTTTCTCTCCTTTATATTCAAAACAAGAGAATGTTTACATGCACTTATTACAGGCAATTTCCTAAGCAAAACTAAGAGAGTATATTAAAAACCTTATCATTTAGATCATAAAAAAGAAACGCCTCATTCCCAGGAACAGCAAGGCACCATGCACTATTTAGTTTCTGGGGTCAACTGACGAAAAGCTTGGCTCCAGTCTCGGGGTGTGGGGCAGGTCTCAGAGGTGAGGTCCTCCCTGCTACATACTTGGAGGCGTCACAAAAAAGTAATGCTTCCCTGAGAAGACCGAGGATGGAGAGTTTTGCAAGAAGGACCTGCTTACTCCCACTGCAACAGTTGTAAGTAAAGCCCTAAGTGAACTGACATGGCATTTCTAGTTAACCCCAGTCTGGCTTTGAATGCCAGGATCCTAGGCAATGTCCATACTGCCCCCGGACCACCTTCTTCATTTGGCTTGGTCTTCTGGCCTGAGAAAAGTGAGTGGACTTTGTGACCAGTCTCTTCCTTCAAGACCTTTTCTGAACTCTTCTGCAGCTGGAGAGGCAGAGGTTAATGGCAGTCTGGCTCCTGGAACGGTGGAGCTGCTATGTTTGGACTGTGCTCCTTCCTCATGACATGAAGTGCTCCTCTGAGAGTTCAAGGTTAACTTCCAGGCAAAACAAGCTGAGTAGCTTTCTGCCTTGCTTTCTGCATCTGCACAAGCCGGGCAAAATGTTGGCTGGAAGATTCAACCTTTTAGGGAAGGAGAAGAGGCTGAGGAAAGCTGACGGGTGCAGTGGCCAGGCCCTGCTCTCTCCCCAGGGGTTATCCTGGACTCTCCCATCAGCCTCCGGCAGGAGTGGAAAGGAACCATTCCCCTGGGGTGCCCTGGACCCTGCTAATCTCCCAGCCTCCCCCGGAGGGATTCCCCAGGCCCCAGAGGAGCAATAGGAGTTGGGGGGGGGGGGGCAGTCGGATTGGTCTTTAACGAACTAAATGACTCGTTTGGATGCCAGAGACCAGATAGTTTGCGACTGCCAGAAAGATGACTAATTTGCTTTTTCTGAACTAAGCCACAACAACAAAAATGTTCTGTGAAAAATTATAAAGGCATTTTTAAAGGACCCTGGAGTTTATGTTTCTGTTCATTTTATCTCCTTAATTTTAACTTAACTATTTAGGAAACTGCTTATTAAACCCAAAAGGTAAAGATCTTTTCCTCCTTCAAAAGCAAACCAAAACCTAGTCTGTTTTCTTTCACAAGAAGTTCACAGCATCTTCCTAGAGGGAAGTGGTCTCCTTGCCTGGGCATCCCAGTGCTACTTTGGCTCAATTTCCATAAACAAAACACTGTTATTTAGTTTTTGCTTTCCCCAACTTTCACCCATCTACACAGCTCATGGGCTTTTGAATCTCCCAGGTAATTTTTGCTAATTGCCATTGACACGGTTGAAATACTATACCGCCTTTACCCTTCTGGAGATCTAGTCATGATCAAAACTCTTCTCTCTAATTCACCTTCCCTGACCCGAACTTGGGAAGACCCCTTTCTTGTTCTCTTGTCTTTTACTGTTAAAGTTATACGAGTCTATTCCTGCATACGTCACTCACGAGTGAAGTCCTGAAACCCTCCATCCTCCACACTGGCAGGCAATGAAGACAGCCAATCACAGACCACCTATACTTATGAGCCAAAAGAAAGTTTAAAGTTATCATTTAGGAAACAACAAGAAAAACCGTAATATGGTTTTCTTTTAGCATCATTGAATAAGTGCTTCTGACCTGACGCTGTTCTACCTTTGCCTATTACTAAATACACTAATCAGATT
>CAUYON010211375.1:0-25175 GCA_963573935.1 Arctocebus calabarensis
GCCGTGTGGCCGTCTCTGGTGGCCTGGCCGGGCGCCGTGTGGCCGTCTCTGGTGGCCTGGCCGGGCGCCGTATGGCCGTCTCTGGGGGTCTGGCCGGGCGCCGTGTGGCCATCTCTGGTGGTCTGGCCATGCACCGTGTGGCTGTCTCTGGTGGCCTGGCCGGGCGCCGTGTGGCCGTCTCTGGGGGTCTGGCCAGGCACCGTGTGGCCGTCTCTGGTGGCCTGGCTGGGCACTGTGTGGCCATCTCTGGTGGCCTGGCTAGGCGCCGTGTGGCCGTCTCTGGTGGCCTGGCTGGGCGTCGTGTGGCTGTCTCTGGATTGCCACTCCTCAGTGTCTCCTGTGTCTCCTGCATTTCAGCTGAACACACAGCTCCATCTGCTAGACCCGAGTAGCAGCGTCTTTTCTTTTTAGGCCCCTCTCTGATGTTCAGCCTCTCTGAATGGGCCTCATGCTTCCCAGGAGCCCTCTGTAAATGAAATTCTGCTGTGTTCACTGCTTCATCTTGAAGTGTGTTGGCTTATGTTCTTCACGGCAAGAAATCACAGTCCACTCAGGTCACATAAAATTCCTTAGTGTTAATTTAGGGCCTGGCAGACACACCCGCGTCGGTGCATCTGTTCCGTATTTGGTGTGATTGTGGAAGCTGCTTAATGAAGATGTGAATATCATTGGAGGATACAAAAGGCTTGTGTGTCAGAGCAGAAGGTAATGAGGAGACAACCTGATGGATGGATGCTTCCTGCCAGCGATGGCGGCACGGACGAGCCCTGCACCCACCTCGCTGCACAAGACCCTTTGTTTTCCTGTAACCGGAAGTGGTCATCTATCTTGGATATAACCAATACAGAAGGGAGAGAAAAGATAGAAGGAGGGCACTCACTCAACTGTCTCAAAAATGCTGAACACACTGTTGTCTAACAATTAAGATAAGCCAAGTATTTGGCTGACTAGGACTGACTAGGTCATCTTTGCACATTAAAGTAGCTTGGGATATAGTTTGTCTTGGGGATAAAATGACAGCATTATAAATCTTTAACTGGGCTCTTTTAAATCTGGTAAGATGGAAAGCTGAATTGGGTTAGGAGTATCAAGCAAGAAAACTAAATCTAAATCTCGAGGCATTTGCTCAAAATGGGAATACCTGTGTGGGGACTGTTGTTGGAACGGATGTTTTCACTTGGAAACAAAACATAAACCCTAAATGTAAATCACTGAATTTTCTCCTAGCAGCATCAGAACAATGCGTTACATTCATGCACAGGCTGCAGTGTTATTGAGGCAGAAAGGCATTACTGTATTCAGTAATGTGCTGTGAAGATTTTCATTATTGTATCTCAGCAGGCTTCCTTCTAGGCAGAAAGATGAAGTAGCTGAAATCAGCCTTCGCTACTTCCTGCCAAGGCAGGACTCGCCTTTCCCTTGGCCCGGTGGTCCTGACACTGCCCAGCAGGATCCAGGCTCCCTATCCCATTGCCTAGGGGCTGTTTTTTCTGGGTGGGGGAAGGGCCTTAGTGCTGATAGCCCGACTCCCATTAACTTACCTGTTTTCTAATAAATGCACTGTAATCCCCTGCGCCTATCTGATTGCCTCTATTGCTCTTCCGTGGTTGGACTAGCTGTTGTAGAGACCCCAGGGAGGCTCCTGGTATGGCAGCGGCACCCACCTGAGTGCCCTGGTAGGAGGGACCCGCCCGCCATGCCACTGAAAGCAGCCTTCAGTGTGCAGGTCTTGACTGTGTTTGGCTGTCCGTAAAGGCTCCAGCAGGAAACAGACTACTCACCTAAATTGGATAATTTGAGGAGAGTTTCATTAAGGGGCTCTTTCCGGAGGTAAGGAAGGGCATTGCATGGGGCAACCACAGGAATGGAGCAGTACCCCAGGGCTGGTTACAGCAGGGAGCTGGGACTCACCCTTCATCTGAAAGGGAAAGGGGAAAGAGCACGTATGGGAACGTGGGGCTTGTGAAGAGGGTCACCTTACAGGAGGCCTGGCCTCAGAGGACAGAGCTGTGTGGCCAGGTCTGGGTGCACAGCAGGGGTGGAGCCTACGCAGAGCTCCCTCTGATCCTCTGCCAGGCTCCTGTTTGGCTGCATGCTACCGCCCATAGGGCCCATGAGGCCAGCCTGCCTTGGTGGGGAGCAGGAATAAATGGAAGAGCCTGGCACAGGGCTCTCAAGCATGTCACATCATTACACCCCCTGGAAGGAGGCTGCTGTCTCTCGGTGAGTGTCATTTTGCAAATCAATAAGATTGAGATCTCAGCCCCTCAGACATTAGTGAATTGAATGTCAGACGCTGGATTGACTCTCAGGGGATTCTTCCCTCCGATGGGCCAAATCAGGGGTAACAACTGTAGCTGTTTGCACCTACTTCAGAAATGAAGTAATTTTTCTTTTGTAGGCATCTTCCTGTTATATGTGAGATCTCATTACTTTATATATCAACAGCTACAAATATTGGGAGTTTAAGAAAAAGGACCAAAAACTAGGAAGCCTAGCCTGCCGCAGAGTCTGGGACTCGGAATAGAGCATAGAGGGTATCCTGCATAGAGCAGGATAAGTGTGTCCTGCTCAGGCAGGAACCCCTCCCTTCCCAGTGCTGGCAGCAGGCACCAGTGGCAGGACTGGCAGCTCAGCCCGTTGCCTTTGCCATCAGCTGGAATCCTTACAAAGAGCTTCCCTGTGCTGAGCACAAATCAACTCCCTTTCCTTTTACCAGTTGTTCTTATTTTTCCCTCAAGAGCTACACAGCTTAATTCTCATCATCCTTCAAATACACGAAGACAGTCATTGTTTCTCTCCGACACCTTCTCATTTCCAGGTTGACCATGCAGCTTGTCCTCATGTGATACAATTGAATTCACAAACATTCATCACATCCCCGGCTCAAAGGCCATGAGTTGGCCCCGGTCTCAGGAGGAACATTGATACAGCTTCTGATACAGTGGAAGAGACCAACACAAACGCTTGTCACGACTCTGGAGAGAATGAAATGTGTTGAGTAGAAGTCACACTCACACACTTCTGAGTCTTCATCCAGATGGTGGGTGAAATGTCACTCAGGAGCGGTGTGGCGGGTCAGTAAAGCACTTCTCCAGGTTGACACTGGTCGGTGAAGTCACATCAATGGTGTTGTCATTCAACCTGCTCTTAGTTCTGGTCATCTTCTCTGTTCCCTCAAAGCATCCGGGGGACCTCTGTCATGCTTTGCTGAAACCAGGGTTCATTATGTCTGCCAGTCCGACGGGGGAGGGAGAGACAGAGGGACGTTTTTATAGTCATCAGAAGGGACGTGGTTTAAAGTTGAGAAAGTGCTAAACATTGTTGGAGTGAATGGTATGTGGCTATTCGTTATGTTCTCCTGTACGGTATGTTGGAAATACCTCCAAATGTACAAAAGGAAGAAAGGAGCCCTGCCCTGGCAGGGACTGAACGCTTAATAGTTGAGTATTCGTGGCTTGCCACAGGCCCATGCTGAGCAGGACAAGTGGTTGGGGACATCGGTCTGTGGTCAGTTAGCATTCTCTGGATGTTCAGTTTCATTGTTAAAATGGTTCTTTGGGTGAGTCAAAGCAAAATAAAAGCCATTTTTGGGTAAGGTGAGTTGGGAGCATTGGAGTCGTGAATCCCTGCTTGTGGGTGGGGCACCCCAGGAGCACCTCAGGAAGGGGGACCCCAACTGCGCTGGGGGTCCTGCTCTCAGCACCAACGAGTCCTGGTCCTTTGTCACTAAGGCTGAGGAGGCAGCCTTGTCTCCATCCCCGACACCTTGTTCTTTTGGGGTGCCCCCCCTGCCTTTTCACCTGTCCCCTCATAGAGACAGGTATTGACTGGATTGAGCACTGTGCGTTACACTCCACCTGGGGACACAGCGAAGGCCGTGGTGGGAAATACCGCCCTTCTCAGCGACTGCGAGTGAGCCATTGGCTCAGGCCCCCTGCGGAACATTTGCATTCTTCTCATCCTTTCAGCTCTGGGCCTTTTCTTGACACCTGGCTGTCCACAACAACAGCACCCATGGTGGCCTTTTCTTTTTTAATATCAAGTGCCAGGAGGTAGGGAGGCAAACTCTGCCAAAACATTGCTCACAATCTCCTCAGGCTTTGGATGAAAGAAAGTGGAATTCCCTTGAATGAGTGGGAAGCATTCTGTTAAAAATCCTGGTTTCATAAAATTTCTGTATCAGGTGGAGTATTGAAAAGTCATTCCTTGCCTGCTGCAGGAAATATATTTAAAATGACATCTCGATAAACTTTGAATGTGTTATGTGTACAGAAGTCCACAGAAGATAAATAAAGGAGAAATTTCAGATACTTGTTTTGTCCAAATTACTTATCTTAGGGAATTTACTTCGATCTGGAGGTAGAACAGAGGCTGATGTTTTTGAGAGACACCTGTTGTATGTCTCCCGGCATTTAAGGTATGTAACTGGCAGCCACTCTCTCCCCGACAGGCCCTGTAAATACTGGCTGCCTGGGGAAGTGCGGGGAGTTAGGCAGCTGGTGCCAGGATGCCGCCGCGTCTGCAGGATCCGTGGGCAGAGGCGGTGGATAGGTTTGATTAACAGACACACTTGCGTATATGAAGCTTGCTTTTTGACTGCCAGCAATACTACCATATGTATGTTAACTTATTCAACCAACCAAAAGATACAGAAATCAAAGCCAGTTTCTACGAAGGGCTTCTCAGTCTAGCGGAATAGGAACGCAGGTGAACACTCATTCATTGGACAACTATTTGAGCATATAGAGTGTCTCAGGTCTTGGGTGTGCAGGCCGTCTTGAACAGAAGGTCCCTAATGTTATGAAAGCTTTAGTCTAAGAGGGGGAGACAGACATTTAATAATTATACAAATAACCACAGAATTATATTGGTAAGAAATGCTGTAAAGCAGCAGCTCAGGGTGGTATTCTGAGAGAATATAGCAGGCGGCCTTGCTGTTGTTACTGTAATGCTCTGAGGTCAGTGCAGCAGTGGCAGTGCACGCAGGGAAGGCGCAGGGGTGTGGGGGGCAGTGGCAGTGCACGCAGGAAAGGTGCAGGGGTGTGGGGAGCAGTGGCAGTGCACGCAGGAAAGGTGTAGGGGTGTCGGAGGATAGTGGCAGTGCACGCAGGGAAGGTGCAGGGGTGTGGGGGGCAGTGGCAGTGCACGCAGGGAAGGTGCAGGGGTGTGGGGGGCAGTGGCAGTGCACGCAGGGAATGTGCAGGGGCGGGGTAGGACAGTGTGGGCACAGGGAACGCGTACTTGCAGGAGGTGTCTTTGTCCAGACTGAAGCAGGGTAAGGAAGGGCTCCTGGGAGAGGCGCTGCCTGGATCTTAGAAGATGGGTAAGCAGCAACCAGGCAAAGAAGGTGCCCCCTCGCCCATTTCCAACTTTTTCCTGGGTGGATGGTGACATTCAGCAAGACGGAATGCAGGAGCAGAGCAGGCTTAGCGAGCATGACAGCGAATTTCATGTGGGTCACTGAGACTGAGATCCATGGAGAATTCGAAGTTAAGATGGCCAAAAAGTACAGCACGAAGGTAACTTAGGACACACGTGCAGCACTGAAAGGCTTGGGAATGGCTGGCAGAGAAAGAGAAACAGATTGAGAGTGGAAAGAGGTCCTCAGAAGAGCTGGAAAGGAGCCTTAGTAGGAGCAGACAGACGCAGACAGCCAGAAGGGAGCCTCGGCGTGGCCGTCTCTGAGGTTGACAGAGGTCCAGATGTAGACTGGCGTGGGTGCTGGCTGGGCACCGGGAGGTCATAGGTATCCCTGTGGGTGCAGTTTCAAGGACTGGAGAGGGCAGTAGATGGAAGGACAGGAACAAACATCCCTGTTTCTGAATCCCTGACTCTAGGGTGCTTTGCCTAAGAAAGAAAAGCCTTCACCTGCAGGAACAAAGCTGTTACCATGGGGGTGTTAGTTTCCGCACTGTTGTTTTGGCCTCCCCTAAACCACACCCAGAGTGCAGATAGGGGTCTGTTTTCCTGCAGCCCTGGTCAGAAAGTGTACCGCATAGTTTCTCTGTTGGTATTGTGTTCTGTTTTGGACCCTATAAATAATGACCTTGACTTCCTCTACTGCCAAAATATCTCTTTAGTCTTGTTTTTAAAGTGTGTCTTCTACCAAGTAGTTTGTCAACAGAACAGGTGTCTGTGAGCAGTCCTTAGTTCTGGGCATGGGGTATGGGAAGGCATCAGTTAGTATTTATCTTTTTTGTCCTGTTTTCACACTTTTTTTTTTTTAATATTACAGCCATCCAGAGCTCTAGTCTAGAAGGTAGTCCACACAAAAGCTATTGAATTAATTAATTGAATAGTTAAAAAAAATCACACAGAAACCTGAGAATTGCAAGGGCAGAGATGCACTGTCGGGGAAAGGGAACAAGCATTTATTTAGAGCTTATTATACTCTAAGACAGTTCTTGCTAATCAAACCGTGTCCATTGACCAGCGATGTTAGTGTCAAGCCTGTAAGAAATGCAGGCTTTAGGCCCCACCCCAGACACACCTGCTCAGAATCTGCCACCCATGTGGTTATGTTCACTCTAGAGCAGAGGTTCTCAACCTGGTGGGTTGCAACCCTTTTGTAACAATGAAAATACATCATGGCATTAGGAAGGTTGAGAACCCCTGCTCTAGAGTTTGAGGAGCACTGTTCTGGGCACTTTATAAATTGTCCTATTTAATCCTCATGGCAAAGCTGTGGTGTTATCCCTGGTATCAGCTGGGGTTCACTGCAGAAACAGTGATATCAAGAGATTTATTCAAGAAATTGGCTTACCGGAGTGTGGGGCTGGCTAAGCAAGCCTCTATGTGTAGAATCGGCAGTCAGGCAGGAAGGAAGCCCTGGGATGAGCTGGAGCAGTTCTCCACAGGCAATCAGGAAGGGACAGTCCAACAAAGGGACAGCAGTTGTAGATTCAGGTGGTATTTGGAATCTCATTGACTAAAAGGGCCCCCTCCCCTTTAGGGACTTGTCTAATTAGATGAGATCCCCTGGGGTTGCTGTCTCTAGATTAAAGACAACTGATTAGGGACCTTAATCACATCTGCAGAATCTCCTCACAGTAGCTCCTGGATCAGTGTTTGATTAAATAACCAGGGACAAAGTCTATGCATGCTACAAATGGCTCCATTCTGCCCTCTATCTTTGTAGCTTTGCCTCAAAAAAACTCACGATATCTTCATTTTTCAGCACACGGAGGTCCTGTGCTTTATCTTGCATCACACAGGGGCAGATAGCACCCTGGCAGTCAGCTCCATGACCATCTGCCGTGCTGCCTCTACAAGGAGGTCCCTTTGCAAAACATGCTGATGTGACCATTACTTGCAGAATGAGCCCTGCACATCAATCCATTGGCAGGATTGTGGTGTCATGTCCTGTGTGGGAGCCTGTGGTGGTTGCTGTATGAGTGTCATTTAGGAGAGTGTTGGTGGAGTGAAACTGACATCAGCTGACTGAAGGGGTTTATAGCATGCAGCTGTTTTATAGGCTTGAGCTTTGTTAAAGTAAACTTGATTTAGCAAGATGATTGTCTTGTAGAATTTAGATAGAATGTGTTTAGATAGAATTGTGATAGAATGTGCTCTGTTGTGTGCAGAGCTTATACATGGCAAGTTAGTGGCTAGTCTTTTCAAATAAAATTGCAGATGATGTTTGCATCCCTGTGTTCAAGGGTTGTGTTTTTTCACTTCAGAAATCTTTTTAACCTCAGGGTATTAGCTTTTAAGGAGACTTTTATGTGAGTGTTGTTTGAATCGAATAAAGTTATTTGCTTTTCTTGATTGTTAGAAAATGTGCTCCAACAAGTTGGGACCAGATACCCTGCATTGCTGACTGGCCGGTTGTCATGTAGTCAGCAATACATTTTACGGGGGGGCCCAAAACTCACTATATAGAGGGTAAAATGGGAAATGGTAAATATACTTTATTTACAAGATACCTGTATTCATTACAAAATTTTACAAAATATTCTTTATGTATTAGCAACATTTTTATAAAATTTTGTAATGAATATTTTGTAAATAAAGATACATGTAGCCACAGTTTCCCATTTTTCCATCTGTATGCGTGTTTTGGGACTCCTTGTAGTATATACATTAGTTTGCTCAGCATGTAAAAATACCTACACTCGATACAGGTGAGAACAAGCAATATCTCTGGGCCAGAGACTGGTAACTAAGTGCAGTTTGCCTACTTCTTGGAAACCACCAACCCTTGGTTCTGACTCTGGTCTGTGATTTCCATGTCTTTGTTCTCAGGCTCTTGCTCTGTCATGACAACCCATGTCTGAAACCCACGTTTAATTCAGCTTTTCTATTCAGAATGCTCTTGTGGTCCCTTTGAGGCTTTTTCGTTGACCCTGTCCTATAACCTGTGGATCCTTGTTGCTTTCTAGGGGCCTTATGGCACCAAAAGGGACTTGACTCTGAAGTTGAACATTCCACAGCTGTCATGGGAAAAAGTTATGTGTGTAAGACGTAGGTCTTTGGGAACATCAGAAATTTGAGGTTTTCAGGATACATAGGTCAGCAGATTGGTGACCTGTGGTTTCACCTTGCAGAAGATTCATATTTGATTTTGCTTTCCATAAAAACAGCTTTGATGAACGGCTGAGTTTTTTTAGAGAGGTGAGAAACAGCTGTTTGACAGACTGCTTGGGAAATTAACACCTCTCTCATGCTTTTTTCTTTTTTTATCTTCCTTTTAGAATCATGCAACCTTGCTAGGAGCCTGGGCCAGAGAATACTAAGTGGTGATCAGTTATCAGAGATATCTATTACAAATGCCATCCGTTCAAGGCTTCACATATATTTAATAGCGTTTTTACTGAAGTGTTCTATTTATCATAAAACCTGTCACTTGTGAACTATGGGGAAGTCTATATTAATTTGGAGCCAGCAGGCTAAGTTTGAATCGCACGAGGCTTATTAGCATTTGCCAGGTCAGAACCTGCCTGGGTTCCTGCCTTATCACTTCATATAGGTAAAGTTTTAAGACAAACTTATTATTTTTTTCATCCAAAGCTTGTCAGCCAGACCCTAGCAGCAATATTCAAAGTGACGCAAATTACTGTGCAAACTGTGTTGCAGCCCTGTTCTTTGGTGATTTCCCTATAGACAATATCAAACTTGTGTTCTGATTAATCATTCTCTCAAGGCAGCTAAATATATTAACAAGAAGATCTTAGTTGGATGGCTGTTCCCAGAGGTAGAAACCCGCAGTGTGTTATGTCATCACTTTCTATTTTTCCTCTTCTTTACATTCTTACTGTGCCCACTGTGTCTCACTATGCTCAAACTCCTGTAGAATTTTTGTTTGTATATTTATGCCAATGTATGTTATAGGAATATATGTGCTTAGCGTCTCTACACGTCCTTGACCCTAAAATTTGGTCTGATTTATTTTAGTTTCCTCCAAAGCACTCGATAAATATTTTTAAGGGGATGAATGTACCAATAAAAATATTGCTTCATTTAAAGGGAACCCTGTCAACTCTGTATAAAAGGTAGAAAGGAGAGTTGGAAGGGCCACACGCTTCCTTGGTGTTTGGAAGTCTGAGTGGAGATGCAAAGCTACTCTTGTGTCCTCACTTGTCCCTTTATCGTAGCCAAGCCAGGGCGCACGTGGAGTGCTGAGAGGGCAACCTTGTACCCATAGTTTGCAGCCCTAGATGTCCTACCATCTGGCCAGACATTTCTGGAGAAGTCAAAGGAATCAACTCAGGAAACTGAAATGGAGTCATCAATTAGATTTTTGTGCTTCTGTTTCTGTGTGTCAGCTTGAACAGAGGCGCTTTTGGCCCTGTAATTGAACAAGACCTTAGCAACCTGATACTGAAGTTGAGATTCACCAAGCACAGAGGGCACATGGTTAGCGAGGGTAGAATTTGTCTGAGTGGAGTCCTAGTCAACGGTGATCTGCCCAGGTGAGTGGGGAGTAAACTTTTCCACTTCTCTTCTGTGGAAACAAATACTCTTTAGTTGTAGTAAAAAAATTTTACAAATTTTGTTCCTTCCTCTGAGAGAAAAGGAGGGAAGTTGTGTTATCATGCATAGTTCCACCGAGAGGCAGAACCTGTTCTTTGGTGATGGCACTGCCTCAACCATTTCCTCTAGTATTCCTCTGTCAGGAGCTTTTATATGTATGTAAATTTGTAATACTCAAGTCACATTCGACTTGTGCCATTGCAAGAGGTACTTAACGTGATTTGTGTTCATCTTTTGTTATCAGTGTATATTGAGTATTACAGTTTTCATACAGTTTTTCCCTTCTTAAAATGGGTATACATTTTTTTGGCACCCTCTGTGCCCCCCATCTTTTTTGGTGAGGAAATGGCTGCATGACTGTGGGGGGGTCCAGGCCACAGGAGGCTGCAGTCCACGTGTGGAACTTCTGTCTCAGGGAAACGTCAGCTCCACTCTGAATGCCCTGCAACTGTTTGGATCAGGTCCACTCAGATGATTGAAAAGCAATGCCTTTACTTAAAGTCAGGCGATTGGAGATGTTGATCACGTCTGTAAAGTAGCTTCACAGTATCGCCTAGACTAGCATTTGCTTGGATTTAAATTTTCTGAAACCGTAGCGGAGACTGTAGCAGAGCCAGGTGGAGGCATTTAACTGACCATCATGGAAGGGTCTGGCACACTGGGCCCTGGAGGACAAACGGATTCTGTAATGTGGAACTTTTGGCATTGCACTAATGAAAGGTCATCAATATACCTGGTTTAGTCCTTGCATGGAGAGTTGGCATTACTCTGCCCCCTGCCCTCATGTTGTGAGTGGCCATAAAAGGGCAGCAGTGTGGGAGGACGGTTGTAAAAGCACCATCACAGCTGAAAAACAGCTCAAATATGTGCTCTCCAGATGTGCTTTTATTTCTACCTATTGACTAAATCTGTCCAGGTGAAGAGGCTTTGTGGCATTACTGTACGTGAGGCACACAGGGCAAGGTCATGCCCATGCTACGGGACATAGGAAGTCACTGGGGAGCTTTTCTCAGAGTATACACCATCCCCTTCTAGTTCTGAGGTCTTTATTTGTAAGCTTTGTTTCTCCTGACTTACCTAACCACAGGCACGATTATATCATGCCTCATTCAAATGCGTAACTGTGGACATTTTCATTAAACTTAGTTTTGACCTTTCAAAAGGAAGGAATGAAAGGAATACTCCCTGTTTAGTCGTGTTGGGTATTAGCAGACAAGTCAGTGCGTCCTGCTTGAGTGGCTCTTCAGCTCAGATGGCACTGCCTCAACCATTTCCTCTAGTTTTCCTCTGTCAAGCGTTTGTTTTCTTGATCATTTTTGTTGAACTCCTCCAAATCTTCTGCAATGTTTGTGGAATAAAGAGGTTAGGAATGTGCTCAATTCTCTAGGTTCAGAACCTGGTGAGTAGAAGGGAAGGATGTGATTTTAGTTATCATGGGGTGTTTTTTGTTGGCTTCTGGTCTTTTAAATTTAAAAGTTGGTGTGTCTTGGTGCTTAGGGCTTCTTCCCACCTGTTTCCCTTCAGCTCTGTGGTTCAAATATGTCATTTCTATATTGACTTGCAAATTCTTCCTTTAGTTCCATCTTCGTCCCTGGCAGACACAGATGGCAAACCTCTTATTTTACTTATCCATTTGCATGTCTAATCGGCACAGAATCCTTAATTCTGTGCCTCCCCAACCAATTTCTTCCAATTTCTCTCCATCTCATACAATTTTTGACCAAAGCCCAACATCTCGTAGTTTGTAATTTTACCTTCCATACCCAATGCATGGCAGTGTCCTGTGGACTTCAATTCCTAAAGCTCAACCCTTGTCCAAAGAGTTATCATCTTTTGCCTCAACAGATGCATGAGACTTCTCACCCGATTCTGCCGACTCTGTTGTTCAGCTACATCCTTTCCTGGCCACAGAAAGCCCCAGCTAATGACACTGGTTTCAGATCAACCCGCTTCCCTATTTCATTCCTTCTGATGTCTCTCTGGGGGGACTGGTCTTTCCTGCATCTTCCTTCCTCCTCCTCAGAACTCAGCTCACCTGCTTTCTCTCACCTGCCTGCTTGCACTGCTCCTCTCAGAAAGCCCACATGGCTGACTCCCTCTCTTCCTTCAGATTTTGATGTAAATTCACTTCCTCCAAGAGTCCTTCCCGTGTAAAACTGGTCACTTCTCACCATCCTCAAGAAATGGTGCTGAGAAAATTGGATTGCCACAGGCAGAAGAATGCAACTGGACCCCTGTCTCTTACTATATAGAAACATCAACTCTTGATACATTAAAGACTTGAATATAAGGCCTGAAACTATAAAAATACTAGAAGAAAAGCTAGGGAAAATGCTTCTGGAAATTATTTTAGACAAAGAATTCATGATTAAGACTATAAAAGCACAGGCAACAAAAACTAAAATAGATAAATAGGACTTAATTAAATTAAAAAAGCTTCTGTGTGGCAGAAGAAATTAAAAAAGTGAATAATCTGTGGAATGAGAGAAAATATTTGCAAACTATACATTGGACAGGGAGCTAATATGCAGAATTTCCAAGGCCCTCAACAATAACAAACCAAATAATCCTTTTAAAAAGCATGCCCAGGACATAAATAGACATTTTTCAAAAGGAGACAAACAAATGACTAACAAACATAAGAAAACAAGTTCAATGTCATTAAATGTCAGAGAAATGCAAATTAAAACCACAATGAGGTAAAAAAATAAAACTACAATGAGATATCATCTTATACAAATCAGAATGGCTATTATTAAAAAGACAAAAAATAAACAGATATTGAAGAGAACGTAGAGAAAAGGGAACTCTTAAAAGCTTTTGGTGGAATGTGAGTTAGCACCACTTGTGAAAAACAGTGTGGAGATTTCTCAAAGAACTAAAAATAGAATTACCATGAGATTCAGCAATTCTACTGGGTATCTACTAAAAGGAGAAGAAATCATTGTATCAAAAAGATACCTGCATTTATATGATTATGGCACCACTATTCACAATAATGAAAATATGGAACCACCCAGTGTCCTGCAGCAGAGGACTAGGTAAAGAAAAGGTGGTATTTATAAACAATGTAATTCTGCTCAGCTGTAAAAATGAAGTCATTCCTTTTGCAGCAACGTGGAACTGGGGGACATTATCTTAGCTGAAACAACTCAGACAAAGAAAGACAAATGCTACATGTTCTCACACATAACGGGGAGTTAAATAATATGCCCCATGGGAGCAGAGTGTGGAACGCTGGACAATGGAGACTCCGGTGGATGACGGGAGGCGCTTGGTGGGTTCATTGTGCCTTGCTCCAGTGATGATGCGCGGGAGACCCTGGCATCACCACAGTGCGACACATCAGTGTGGCATAATAGCACTTGTGCCCTATGAATCTTTACAAAAGAAAAGTGAAAATAAAAGTAATTAAGAAAACAAACTAGCTCTTTATTTGTTAACTAAGTTGCACATTCCTTCCTATTATATAATTTGTCTTTTGTAATTCAAACAACATGTAAGGGTAAATTTATTTAAAAATGAAGTAAACTAAATAATGATTCAGTGATTAAAAAATAAACTGGCCATTTCTCTCAACTCCCTTTCCTATGCCCCACTCCCTGCTGTTTTGTATTTTTTTTTAATTTAGTTGTTTGGTTATTTACTGTTTATCATCATTTACTAGAACATACTATTGGGCAGACCTGGTCTTTAACCTCTTTCTCCCTCTTTTCCTCCCTGTCTGCAGCACAAGACAGTGCTGGACACAAATAATTTATTTAATAAATGTCATTGAGTTGTTGAATATATAGTTATCTTTTATAACTTTTTTATAGTTGTTATCTTATTATGCTTTTGGTCTATAGCAATGTACTTAGCTGACAGCTTCAAGGGGTGCTATGGATGGAATTTGTCCCCTGCAAATTTATCTGTTGATGACCCAACACCCAGTGCGACTGGATTTGAAGACAAGACCTTTATAGAAGTGACTAGGTTAAATAAGGGTATAAGGGGACAGTCCTGATCTAATAGGATTAGTGTCCTCTTAGCTCAGCGGTTCTCAACGTGTGGGTCATGACCCACGGGAACTGTGTTACAGGGCCGTGGCGTTAGGAAGGTTGAGAACTACTGTCTTGGATCTTACACAAGGAAGAAGAAGGATCAGAGCTCACCCTCTCTCCATGTGCACACACCGAGGAGCTGACAGTGAGAAGGCTGCCGTCCGCAAGCCAGAATGAGAGGCCCCCGCAGAGAATGAACCATCCCCCACCTTGACCTGGCCCAGCCTGGAGAACTGTGAAAAATGTATTTCTGTGTGTTAAGCCATCCAGCCTGTGACACGTGGATGTGCGGCCTGAGCAGACTAGGACACGGGGACCATAGCTCCTGCCACGGTGCTGTCGTAGGTCTTCACTCATGTCTGGATCTCATCATCATTTACATACAATTTGGGTTAAATTTTCCTAAATGTGCTAACATTCCCCCACCCTTTTTATTTTTTACTCACCAATTGTCATTTTTATCATTTAGCTTCTTGTGACCTTCTGCTAGCATGGCATTTTATTACTCTGGGGAGAGGAGTTAGTGTTAACTGATGAATTAGAAAATTCACAAATATGTTAAAATAACAAATGTTGAAAAAGACTGTCCCCACCACAAGGTCCCGGGATCTGTTTGCATTATTTTCATGTAGAGAAAGTCTCAATTATCTTATTATTTTTTAATATGAAGGCCAGATCCTTATTTATGACAAGATTAGGTCTTATTGATTATAGTTTCTCTAACATTTAGGCTGGTAAAGCATCTATTTTAGAACATAGGATCTAAACTCAAAAAGTTTATCGAAGAAATAGTGAAATTTTTCTGGACCCATGTTAATTTGTTCTTAGTCTTTGGTATAGATTCAATAAATTATTTAATTTAAAATGATCAGAATTTCTTGTTATTATCCCTGTTTCTCATCCTTCATCTTGGTGTCACAGTCACAGCCCTGAGCTAAACTTAGAGGCTTTCTTTTGTTCTCCTGCCTTGGTTCCTGGGTCCACATCCCTCATCATTGCAGGTGGTGACTGCGGGTTGTTTCACTCTCAGATTGCACAGCTTCTCTGTTCCTCAGAAGGAGTAGAGAGAAAAACACGTGTCAAGAATTTGGAATCATGGCCTCATTATCATCTAACAGACTTGAGAAACATCAATTCATAGGACGTGAATGAGATTTCTTCCTCCCCCTCTAGAGTTTAAATGAAAATGACGCGATTCCATAAACAGTGTTGTTTCTAGATCTTTTGAAACTGACGTAGAGAATGAGCCAAAGGTGGATACAATGACAGGAGATGTGAAAACAAAAAGGAGGGTGGAGGAGCGATTGGGACAAGGAGAAGAGAAATGTGGGTGAGCGTCGGGGATAGAGCGTACTGTGCAGCTCCCCTGATGGGGATGTTGTGCCACCTCTGCCCCCTGGGACAGTGAGGCCACCCCCTCCTCTTCCGCACCCGCCTCACTGGGAAGGTGGGGAACACAAACGTCTTTATGACGATCCACTTCCGCGTAATGAACAGTAAACATACTTTCTTTCTTCATGGTTTTCTTACTAACATTTTCTTCTCTCTAGCTTCTTTTCTTATAAGAATAGAGTGTATAAAATGTAACATACAAAAATGTGTGTTGATTGATTGTGTTTGTCATTCATTGTTAAGGCTTCTGGTCAATAGTAAGCAACTAGTTTGGGGGGAGTCAAAATTTTGATATGAGGACAATTAATGACACGGTGGGGGTGAGGGAAGGGGAGAGCAGAGAAAGAATGAGGGAGGGGTGGGGAAAGGAAGAGCAGAGAGAGGAAAGGAGCGAGGGGGTGGGGTCTTGGTGTGTGCCACACCTTTCGGGGTCAAAACACAATTATAAGAGGGACTTTACCTAACAAATGCAATCAGTGTAACCTGGTTTCTTGTAGCCTCAATGAATCCACAACAATAAAAAAAAACAAAAACTAGACGTGACTTGGCAATCTATTTCCAAATTCCACTCCACAGAAACTGTGAAAGCTAATACATTATTACCGTTGTCTTAAACCATTATCTTCTAGGGTGATTTGTTAATGCAGCATTAACAATAAGCCTAAAATTCAGACTTCACTATTTTAGATTAGATTTCTCTAGTTCAAAAAGATATTGCTGTATTCATACTTTGAACCAGAGGTCAGCAACTATTGCCTTTGAGCTAAGAATGCTTTTTACCTTTTAAATATGTTATAAAAAATATATAAAGAATATGAAAGGGACCCCACATGTGGCCACAAAACCTAAAATATTATCTGGCCCTTCATAGAAAAAGTACACTGACCTCTGCTGTAAATGAACTTCAATAATGTAGGAAGGTAGTGTTTCAATCTAGAGTTTAATGGCATTTATCTATGCTGTCATTCAGACCTCTTCCAAGAGGGTGTAGCTAAGGATAGATAAGAAATATGCAGCTGCTGGCTCCCAAGAAACGGGCTGAAAAGGGGCCTGTTTGTTGGGGGTGAAAGCTGGATCGCTCTGACCAGCTCTCTCAGTGGGAGGAAAGTGGCCTGAAGCTAAGGCTGGAGCTTCCTAAAACAGGTAGCAGGTGGGAGAGAATCTGTGAGGACCACTGGGCTCTTGCACTGAATAAAGGAAGGACCATAACTGAGAAGAACCAGAACCTTCCTACTGCTATCACTTTGCATGGTCTCCGCAATTCTACTGACAAAGTCTAACACTACTCAAGCTGGCAAAGGAGAAATGTTTATAATGTCCATCTCCAGTATCACAAAGCAGGGAAAAAAACAGATTTAATACTGACATAGGAAGGCTGGGCATTGTGGCTCATGTCTGTAATTCCAGCACTTTGAAAGGCAGGGGTGGGAGGATCACTTGAGGCCAGCAGTTCAAGAACACCCTGAGAAAATGAGAGCCTGTCTCTACAAAAATAGAAAAAATTAACCAGACATAGTAGTATGTGCTAGTAGTCCCAAGTACTTGAGAGGCTGAGGCAGGAGGATCACTTGAGCCCAGGAGTTTGAGGTGCAGTGAGCTATGATGATGCCATTGCACTCTAGCCCAAGCAATAGAGAGAGACCTCCAGTAAGTAGATCAATAAATCTGACATAATAACCTGATAACCGGCACATCTCTCAAACTATACTTCCTTTTCTTCCCTCATCCACTTTGTCCTTTTTTTTTTTTTAAGGAAAATCATGTAAGCATGTATTGTGTTCAAATTATATAATGATATTTAACATTTATCACTATATTTACTACACATGACATAGGCACTCAAGTTCACTCTATTACATGACTTATTTCCTAAATAAAAAAGAGCTACAGTGAATTGAAGGCATTTCACATTCTTAAGTAGTTAGTCAATATGTGTATGGCAGGGAGAAATGTGATGGTTAAAAAGAAAAACAAACGCCTAGAATCACAAAAATGAGAGACTAGGTAACATTCATAAACTAGAAATGTGTTATTTGTCATCAAAAGCCATACACAGGCCGGAGGGTGCTGTGGCTCACGCCTGTAATCCCAGCATTTGGGAGGCCAAGGAGGCATTTGAGGTACCTGAGCTCATAGGTTCAAGATCAGCCTGAGCCAGAGTGAGACTCTGTCTCTAAATGTAGCTAGGCACTGTGGTGGGTACTTAGAGTCCCCGCTACTGGGGAGGTTGAGGCAAGAGAATTGCTTATGCCCAAGAGTTTGAGGTTGCTGTGAGCTATGATGTTAGCACTCTACCAAGGGTGACAAAGTGAGACTCTGTCTCAATTAAAAAAAAAAAAAAAAAAGAGTATCTCTATGGCAAATTATATTATCTTGGTCCTTAAATGCCACTGACCTCTATCTAAAGATCTAATATCTCAGCAGAAAAGGTGAAGAAGATAATAAACTATCATATAAAAAATTAAAAGGAATTCCATATGCTGTGAAATCTGTGAAATGGTGAAGTTCAGGAATTCTTCAAATAACAAGTCAGCTCAGATAACAGGGAGTCCAGGAAAGGCAGTGCATATAACGCGGGGAAAAAGGAAATTCTGCAGCTGAAAATCTTTTAACTTATATATCAATGACTATGTTCCCTGAGATATTGTGAAGTATATATTTGGTCTTCATCCCTGTTTCCCAGTATACAGCTCTGAAAATCTTTGGAATCTTTAAGGTGATAGGCATCTTTCTAGATGCTGATGAACCTGGCTGGAAGCCAGGAAATTTCAGAATAGATGGCTGGTCTCCAGAAAGACCCAGGCACAGATTAGAGGGTTAGGACTTTCAGCCCCACCTCCTAACCTCCAAAACGGTGGGAGAGGCTAAAGGATAAGTTGATCATCAGTGGCTAATGATTTAATCAATCATGCCTATGTAATGAAGCTGCCATAAAAACCCAAAAGGACTGTTCTGAGAGAGCTTGCAGAGGGCTGAAAGCGGATCCTGAAGGGGCTGCACCTTTCCTGATGTCTTGCCCTCTGCATCTCTTCATCGTGTCCTTGGTAATGTCCTTAAAATGGTAAATGTAAGTAAAGTGTTTCTCCAAGTTCTGTGAGCTGCTCTCACAAATTAGCAGACTCTAAGAAGGGGGGGGTCAAGGGAACCCCAATTTATAGCCAGTCAGTCAGAAGCACAGTTCAAACAACCTGGGGCTTGCAATTAGCATCAGAATTTGGGTGGGGGCCAATCTTTGCAGGACTGAGCCCTCAGCCTGTGGTATCATATGTCAGTAGTGTTAAGACTGAATTTAATTAGAAGACACCCAGCTGCTGGTGTCCCCTGCAGACTTGCCTGAATAGTTGTTGATGGAGAGAAATGGCCACACAATTCCTGGTGACCAGATGTGACAGAAATCTTCTCTGTTGATTATTGTGAGAGAATAGAAAAACACTTACATTGCTATATTCACAGATTCCCTAAATCACTTTCTAGTGAACAGTGTAACCTGGAGAAGAGCTCTAACTTTAGCTCTTTACTGTTGTCAGGGAGGTCAGAACCTTCCTCTTCTGTTTTTGTAGCAGCAGACAGTCTTTAGGTGTGATGGGCGGGGCTCTCCCTGGAAGCCAAAAACGTAGCCAGCAGAGTGGCCATGATGATGCTCCAAGCAGGCTCCTGCACTCGTGAGCGTCGGAAGAGAGAAGGCAGCTGTTTATGAAGGGGACAGGCTCTCACCAGACACAAGTGCTAGAGCCCAGGCCACAGCAGGTGGAGGATGCTGACTTAAAGCCAGATGAATTTAGCTTTGAGTATCTTCTTTGCTCCCTATCAATTTAGCATTTAAAAAAATAATTTACTTAGTTTCATCGAGCCTTAACTTCCTTGTTTGTAAGTTTGTTTTCCATTGCATTTTCTTGTAAAGAACAAATGAGATAATATGTGTAAAGTCCCAGGCACTTAGTAGGTACTTAATAAATTCTGGCTGTCATGAGACTTTACTTTCCATTTCTTAGTGAACCTATCCTTTTCTATTATTGAAGAAGCAAAGATAGAAAAAATGCATTGTGTTGAGCATGTGTGAATGTCAGGTACAGACACTACAGATGGTGTACACATTTCCCCTCAAGAGCCTTATTGTCTTTATGGTGGGATATATTTGCAAATAAACAAGTATAATATAATAACTGACTTATATATAAGGTAATAAAACTAAAGAATATGTCCACTTTAAAAAAAAGTTCTCACAAAAACAGTTTGAGTTCTAATCAGGGAAATGAAGGAGGAACCATGATCTAAGTTTCTCTAAGACCTTACCTAATATGTCCCACAAATAATTCTTTTCTAGCATCAAGTCCCAAACTGCCGCTCCGAACGTTCCCCACTTTCCTGGCTCTACACCTCTGTGATGGTTTCCTTTGCCTTAAATCCCTTCCTCCTAGACTCTAGACTATTACAATTCTAACCATGGAGCCGGATTGCCTAAATCAGAGTCCTAGTTGTATCTGTAGGACTGGGCCCATATTTTTAAACTTTTTGGACCTCAATTTTTTTTTCTCCTCCCTTAAGAAAATTCCAGTTTAGCAGAAGGTCAGAAATTATTTTCTCTCCCCTCACCTCATTTCAGTAATGGTACCACCATCCACCCAGCTGCTTAAGCCAAAACCAAGAGACTTTCTCCATTCTTCCTTTTCTCTTTTGAACATACAATCTCTCAGCAAGTGCTATCAGCTCTACTTCCAAAATAAACTTCAAAGCAATCAAATTCATTCTATTACCTGTTTCTAATCTTATCCAAGCCACAACCATGGCTCCTCAGCTACCTTAAGTACCTCCTAACTGGTTTCTTGGCTTCTTTTGTCCTCTATAATCTATTCTCCATATAATAGATGATATGATTATCTAAAAGCATAAACCAGATCTTGTTACTCCTTGCTAATAACTCAATATCCCACAATTACCATTTAAACCCACAATTACCATTTAAAATAAAATTTAAAATCTCTGCCTTATCTCGCTTCTTCCTCTCTCTCTGACTTTTCTTTCCTTCACTCTATTTTCTCTAGGCAGACTGACCTGCTAATGCATTTCTTACACACATTTCTTTCTTTATTTTTTGTTTTTTGAGACAGAGTTTCACTATGTTGCCCTCCATAGAGTGCTACAGCATCATAGCTCACAGCAACCTCAAACTCTTGGGCTGAAGCGATTCTCTTGCCTCAATCTCCCAAGTAGCTGGGACTACTAGGTGCCCACAACAATGCCTGGCTATTTTTTGTTGCAGTTGTCATTGTTGTTTTAGCTGACCCAGGCTGGGTTCGAACCTGCCAGCATCAATGTATGTGGTTGGTGCTGTAACCACTGTGCTACAGGAGCTGAGCCCCTTATACACATTCTTAAATCCAATTTCCTTCTTGCTTGGGGACTTTGCAGTTGCTGTTTCTTCTGTCTAGAATATCCTTCCATCAAATTTTTGTGCCCCAGCATTCTGGTCTCAATCAAAGGTTCCCCCTCAAGAGAGCCTTACCTGACCATCCTATCCAATGCTGTTCTTACCCCAGAACTTCTTGTCCCACATCCCTTTCTGTGCTAAATTCTTCCTAGTTCTTACCTTGATCTGAAATTAAATCACTTGTTTACATGTTCACTTCTTTATCAGCCTCTCCCCAGCAAAGCTTCAAAAGAGCAGGGATCTCATCTCTTGTGGTCATGACTTTATCTCCAACACCAGAGACCAGGCCCAGCACATGAAGGGCACTCATAGAGATCTAATGAATGAAGAAATGATCACACAAATGACTACAAGACCATGTGACTGGCTTGGCACCTGTGGCTCAGCGGCTAGGGCGCCAGCCACATACACCAGAGCTGGCGGGTTCAAATCCAGCCGGGGCCTGCCAAACAACAATGACAACTACAACCAAAAAACAGCTGGCCATTGTGGCAGGTGCTGGTAGCCCCAGCTACTTGGGAGGCTGAGGCAAGAGAATCGCTTAAGCCCAAGAATTTGAGGAGGTTGCTGTGAGCTGTGATGCCATAGCACTCTACCCAGGGCGATATGGTGAGATTCTGTCTCAAAAAAAAAAAAAAACCCAAAAAACAAAAACAACTACATGACTGCTGTTCTAATAGAGGTATGAAAAAATGTGGTGGAAGCACAAGGAGAAAACTATTCATTTCATAAACTGCTTGACAGATTTCATTTAAAGAGGCAAAACCTGGATTCTTTAAATTTCCCCAAATCATGTAGCCTATCACCTTATACATAAATAATTACTGAGATTAATTTAATTCCTCCTCAACAATAAAAAATTACTTCTTGTAATTTTACAAACTACTTCTTGTACCATTCCTTCCAAAATGCTTCTATATAACGCTGGGCACAGTGGCTCATACCTATAATCCTAGCACTTTGGGAGGCTGAGGCAGGTGGATTGCCTGAGTTCACAAATTCGAGGCCAGCCTGAGTTCACAAATTCGAGGACAGCCTGAGCAACAGTGAGACCCCCATCTCTAAACTAGCCAGGCATTGTGGCAGGTGCCTGTAGTCCTAGCTACTTGCGAGGACAAGGCACGAGAATAAGAGAATCGCTTGAGCCCAAGAGTCTGAGGTTGCCATCTGCTATGACCTCACGCCACTCTACCAGGGGGATCTCAAAACTAAAAAAATGCTTGCATATAGATGCTAGTAAACATTGGTCATCTTCTATTAGTCACCAAAAAATCATGAAGAATTAATATTTGGGGATAAAAACTTAATGAAACGAGTATTTTCTAGTGTTGTGAAAAGAAATCAAATGCTCTTTCACTTCCTTTGTAATGGAATAAATAAAGTAAGATTTCTGTTTTTAAATGAAAGAAAGAAAATATATGGGGATAAACTTAATACCTTTTGAGAAAATTTTTTAAATATCAAAAAACTACAGAGGGTACCAAAAAATAAATACACATCTTACGAAAGGTAAAACTGTATTAAAATCGCAATACTCAAGTCACATTTGATTTCTGCAATTATGGGAGATACGAGAACAATATACAAAATAATACATGTTATCAGTATATACTGAGTATTACAATTTTAATTTTTTTTTCCTTTCTTACAATGTGTATACATTTTGGGGGACCTCTCTGTATATTTAGAAATAATAGTTAATAATGGCCAGTAGATTAGAATTGAAAATTGTGGTACATCTTGAGCTATCTTAATTTTATTTTTAGACATCATATTTAAGTTAATTATGCTAATTTTATTTTTTGAGAAACCAACTAATCTCCTAGCAAAAAATGTACATAATGGAATCGTTCATCCATTACTTTAACAACATTTTTAATATATTAATTCCCATGGTTCTTCTTTTTCTGTAGTCACCCCTCAGTGCTTAACAGATATCCCCAAATAAAATTCGTTTGTAATGGAAGAAAAAAATCAGCCTGCTTAATCATAACATAGTATAATGCAGCAAATGCAACTCAACTTGTTTAATATAATCTTACATGTATGAATACTATCTAGGCTTCCTTGAAATCGAATTCTTCTTGGAAACATGGTTTTGTCTTCTTGGACCTCTTCTTCCATACAAAATTTAAACTGTATTTTATAACTGCTTTTGTATAAAATGAATTTATTAATATTTTAGATTAAAATGTTTTGTTCAGTCTAAAAACTAATAGCAAACCCCTAATACTTCTTCTAGTTTCCATTTAACTTTGTATTAAATCCCACCTTTAACTTCCAACAGCTGTAGACAACAGCATCCACTCTTTTTCCTATAGCAGTTTCTCTGAAATTTTAGCTTACAAAATGTAAAGGAGTTAGGCAAAGCACTTGGATCCCACTTTGAGAGCATAATTAAATCTGATTTGCTGAACTGATAACTACACATCTGCTTGGTAGTAACATAATGTCACTCATGCATCATAGCCATGATTTCTTTAAATAAATTATCAGGGTTTTTTTTTGTTTGTTTGTTTGAGGCAGAGTCTCACTATGCCATCGTTGGTAGAGTGCTGTGGCATCACAGTTCACAGCAATCTCTAACTCCTGGACTTAGCGATTCTCTCGTCTCAGCCTCCCGAGTAGCTGGGACTATAGGTGCCCACCACAGCTATTTTTAGAGACGAGGTCTTGCTCTGGCTGAAGTTTGTCTTGAACCTGTGAGCTCAGGCAATTGTGCCTTGGCCTCTCAAGTGCTGGGATTATAGGTGTGAGCCACTGCGCCCAGCCCCAAATTAATAGGTATTAAGAGCAAAGTTTATATCAGTGAAAACAAAATGAGGTGATCATTTAATGATAGCAGGCAAGGATGGCATAAGAATTTTCCAGCGACATTTAATATCTGCTCTACCTTTCTATTTTAGAGGCCTTTTATTGATGTTCCACACATCTTTATTAAACTATTTGAAAGTTTTCATACATGAAAGAAAAAAGGCTGAGTTTCTGGAAGAGACTGAGTTGAAATGAACAACAGCTTGAGGACCAATCCTGATTCTGAGGTAAATGTATGCCTCTGACAAGCCACCTCACCACTTTGGGCCTCAGTATATTTATCTGAAAAAGATAAAACTGGATAAGATGATGTCTGACTTTACTATCATCTTTGACATTCTATCTCTATAAAAACTCATTCAAAAGTTAATACTATAAATAGATACAGAAAGTATAAGTTTAAATAAATAAAATTATCACTTACTGAAAAAGACACATAGAGTTCCTATAAGAAAACTGGGATGATGAGGTAAGAGTAACTTATGTTGAAGGTTTATAATCAAATTTAAAAATTACTCTGACTTTGTCTCCTAAGTAAACTGCACAAAAATCTGACTACCACTAACTCAAGCAAGTGATAAATAAGTCCTACTGCTTTGTAAATGTAGGCACAGGGCCCGGCATGTAATAAGTACAATAGCATCCCCTCCTTATCCCCAGGGATACATCCCCAGGGCCCCAGGGAATGCCCTAAACTATAGCTAATACTGAACCCCATATATACTTTGTATATATACATACATACCCCCGATAGCTACTAAGTGACTAATGGGCAGGGCAGGCAGCAAATAAAGCGTGGATATGCTGGACAAAGAGATGTTTCATGTCCTGGGCTGGATGACAGTATGAGATTTCATCACTCAGAACGCATGCATGTAAAACCAATGAATTGTTTCTTTCTATAATTTTCCATCTAATATTGTCAGACTGCGGTTGACCATAAGTTGTTTGCTACCCTCAGGTGTAAAATTTTTATAAGTTAATATAAAAAAAAATTCCAAAAATACTTCAAATGTTACACAGAGGAGACAAAAATTAGGCCATGGTCTAGCTACTTATGATTTCTCAGACTCTCTCTGCTTACCTTTTCAGCTGTCCAGGGCTGTCTGACCTGAGTCAGGCCAAATTCTCTAGTGAATGTGAACAATAGACTGAGGTTTCTGAATCATCTTATGTGGTGTACGCCAGAAACACAAATACCTGTTGCTCTAGTTCCTGTCCGACCTAAATGTCCATCAACAGATGAATGGATAAAGAAATTGTGGTACACATACACAATGGAATATTATATGGCCACAAAAAGAATGAAATCCTGGCAGTTGAAACAATATGGATAGACGTTCAACTCTTTCTTCTAGAAGCTACTATAATGTCCTTCCAATAGATTTCTTTTTTTTTTTTTTTGTAGAGACAGAGTCTCACTTTATCGCCCTGGGTAGAGTGCCGTGGCGTCACACTGCTCACAGCAACCTCCAGCTCTTGGGCTTAAGCGATTCTCTTGCCTCAGCCTCCCTAGTAGCTGG
>CAUYON010211379.1:0-18430 GCA_963573935.1 Arctocebus calabarensis
AGATTATGTAATAACCACGAAGATGCTGGAAACCAGCGGCAAACATCTTATTTAGTGGGGAGGGACTAAATGCCGTCCCCTAAGACCAGGAACAAGGCAAAAATGTCTGCGCTCATTACTTCTATTTAACACTGTACTAGAGGTTCTCACCACACAATCAGGCAAGAAAATAAGATGAAAGGCATGCCGATTGTAAAGGAATAAGTGAAACTATCTTTATTTGTAGGTAGTATGGTATTGTCTATGGAAAATCTTAACTAATAAACTCAACATGATTGTAGGATACATAAAAATGAATTGTATTTCTATGTACTTATAATACAATCTAAAAATGAAATTAAGAAAATTTAAACAATTTTGAATCACATTTAAAATAGCATCAAAAAAGAATAAACACTTAGGAATATATTTCATGAAAGAAATCCAAAACTGTTATTTTGACAATCACAAAACATTGCTGAAAGAAATTTAAAAGGCCAAAATAAATGAAAAGACAGCCCATGTTCATAGATCAGAAACTTAATATGATAGTGATAGTGTACAAATTGATTTACATGTTCAACATAATCTATATGAAAATCCCAGTTGACTTCCTGGCAGAAATTAACCAGCTGATCCTAAAATTCATGTGAAAATTCGAGAGACCTAGAGTACACATGCTCTTATAAAAAGATCATTGGGCGGCACCTGTAGCTCAGTGAGTAGGACACTGGCACCATATACCAAGGGCAGTGGGTTCCAACCCGGCCCCAGCCAAACTGCAACAAAAAATAGCCTGGCATTGTGGTGGGTGCCTCTGTAGTCCCAGGTACTTGGGAGGCTGAGGCAAGAGAATCACCTAAGCCCAAGAGCTGGAGGTTGCTGTGAGCTATAATGCTACAGCACTCTACTGAGGGTGACAAAGTGAGACTATGTCTCTAAAAAAAAAAAAAAAAGTAAAAAAAAGATCAGTGTTGGGGTATTCATATTTCCAAGTTCCAAAATTTTCTATAAAGCTACAGTAATCAACGTAGTATGGTCCTGGCCTAGGAATAGACATATAAATCAATGGAATAGAGTTGAGAATTCAGAAATAAATATTCCTATTTGTAGTTAATTGATTTTTCACAGGAGTATCAAAGCAATTCAATGGGGGAAAGAATGGTCTCTTCAATAAGTGGTGTTAGGAGAACTAAATATCCATACATTAAAAAAATGAGGCTGGACCTCTACTTCATTAAAAAAACAATTATGGCTTGGCATCTGTAGCTCAGTGGTTAGGGCACCGGCCACATACACTATGGCTGACGGGTTTCAACCCAGTCCAGGACTACTAAACAACAATGACAACTACAACAAAAAATAGCTGCATATTGTGGCAGGCGCCTATAGTCCCACCTACTTGGGAGGCTGAGGCAAGAGAACTGCTTAAGCCCAAGAGTTTGAGGTTGCTTTGAGCTGTGACGCCACAGCACTCTACTGAGGGTGACAAAGTGAGACTCTGTCTCAAAAAAAAAAAATTAAAATACATTGGAGTCCTAAATGTAAGAGTTAAACTATAAAATTCCTATAAGAAAACATAGGGGTCCAGCTTCATAATCTTGGTTTTGGCCATGATTTCTTAGACATGGCACTAAAAGCACAATAAACTAAAGAAAACATAGGCAAAACGGACTTTATTAAAATAAAAAACGTTTTGCTTCAAAGGACACCATCAAGAAAGTGAAAAGAAAACCCACTGATTGGAAGATAATATATGTAAATCATATCTCTAAAAGATTTGTATCTAGAATATTTAAGGAATTCTTACAATTCAACAATACCAACAAAAAAACCCAATTAAAAATGGACAAGGAATTTGAACAGCTATTTTTCCAAAGAAGATGTACAAATGGTCAATAAATATATGAAAAGATTCTCAATGTAATTAGTCACTATGGAAATGCAAATACAAGTCACAATGAGATATTACTTCACACATACTACATGGCTATGATAAAAGACAGAAAATAACAAGTGCTGGTAAGAATGTGGAGAAATTAGAACTCTCACATATTTCTAGCAAGAATATAAAATGTTCCATTCATTTTGGAAAACCATCTGACTATTAAACATAGAGTTACCATATGATCCAACAATTCTATTTCTAGATGTATACCCCAGAGAAGTGAAAACACATGTCTGTACAAAAATTTATACATGAAATGTTCAAAGCAGCCTTATTCGTAACAGCCAAAAAGCGAAAACAACCCAAATGTCCATCAACTGATGAATGGATAAGTAAAAGGTGATATATCTATACCATGAGGTGTTATTTGTCAATAAGCATGAATCAAAGAAAACTAAACGTGAATCCAGTACCGATACATGTGGCAACATGAATGAACCCTGAAAACATGCTAGATGGAAGAAACCAGTCACAAAAGATGATGTATTGTATAATTCCATTTATATGATATGCCATTTATATATTCCATTTAAAATTCCATATAAATTCCATTTATATAATAAGCAAATGTATAGAGACAGAAAGTAGATTCGAGGTTGTTTAGAGGTGGGGGGGCTGAAGGGGAAGAAAATGGAATGTGACTGTTAATGGGTACATCATTTCTTTACTCTGCAGATACACTAAAAACTAGAGCATTTGTACACTTCTAAGTGGGCAAATTGTATGGTTTATAATTTATATCTCAATAAAGTTGTTACCAGAAAAAGGGCATTGGACCATTCCAGCATAGATGAATAAAGCCTTGGTGACAGAGAGACAGAGGTGGGTGAGGTTCAGGCACTACTTCAGTGGGTCTGAGTTGGAGCCTGCCTAATTTTCTTCATACAGAGGCCTCTCATGGCATTCCATGCGAATCTTCCTCATTCAGTCTTTCCCTTTTTGTCTGGACTCTTTGAATGCATGGCAGAAACAATCTTAAGTTAGCTCAAGAGAAAGGGGATGATGTTATAAGGGTGTAAGTCCATTTCACAACACCCCAGAGGAGGATTACAGTTAGGTCTTGCAAAGAGTCAAGAAACAGAACCTAGAAAACCATCATGAAAATCTTCTTCCTCTTCCCTTTCCTCCCCTCTCCTCTCTTTCTTTGTCCAACATGGTTCTCTGTTGTCGGCTCACAGGTAGTTTGCCTGTCTTTACCTCCCCTCTTACCCACTCTCAATGCAGCTACACTCAGAAACGAACTGGCTTCCCTCAGTCTCATTTCTCATTTGAAAGGTTCAAGAATCTGCTGGCCTAGCGCAGGTCAGTTGCCTCTCTCTAGTCCAATTAGCCATGATACAGAGGTGGGATCATCATAAATGTCTTCTGGACGCCTGCTTTAGTGAATCTGAAAGCAGTTAGGAGAAAGGCAAATGGCTTGTGGGTTGGGCAGACAGCTGCTCTCATGCAGTTCTACTAATAATAACAATAATGATAATACAAACATTAATAGCGACTGAGGATCTGCCTGCCTTAACGTTGTGGTAGGTGCTTACCATCCTTTAGCTCATTAAATCCTCACAGTCCTTTGAGGTATTATCATTAGTCCCATTCTACACACAAGGATGTTGGTACTCGGAGAAGTTAAATCACTTACCAACGTTTCACAGGGCTGACTTGAGTCCTCTACACTGTGCTGCTGACTCTCAGTGGCCCTGTCCTAGCTTAGCTGAGCTCATCCCAGCCTGCAGTTTCCTCTTGTCACTCTGTGAAGACATAGGGCAACGGAGAGGATGACATTGGCTGTGGTTATTCTGGTTATCTATGTATTCATCTACGGAATTATAGCCAACCATTATAAAGCAGTGGCTTAACATAAGCTGGTATTGTCTTCATAGTGCTGGGGATTGACTGGGTTCATCTGGGGTCTAACGTGAGGGTCTCTCACGTGAAGGCCATCAGATAGTAGCTGGGGATGGCGTCATCTGCATTTAGGAAGGATCATCCAAAATAGTTTCTTGACTCACATGCTGGTGCCTTAGTGCTTCTCTATGTTTTCAGCAGAGGAGTCTGGACTTCCTGCATAGAAACTCAGGGTCCAAGAGGGAGTGCCCCAAGAGTGATCGTTTTGAGAGAGAGGAGGATGAAGGCATTAGTCTTTCTGAAGGCTAAGCCTGGAACTGGCACAGCATCACTTTCTCCATGCCTAGTGGTCAGAGAAGGGAGCCCAGGTGCTACAGAGCACATGTGCACACATGAGCAGAGAACGGACAAGGAATTCATGATGGAGGCCAGCTTTGGACTCAAATACCATTGCAGTTAAGGAAGGAGGAAGAGGTAGAACCAGCATATTGGCAGAAAATGACCAGGTGTGATGGAGTAGGGTCTTTTGACACGAGCACAGTCATGCATGTGAGTCCCCTCATCTCCTTGGGTGTGGGACGAATTTCCAGGGAAACAGTTTCTACAAATACCCCCTCGGGATAATTCAAGTGAGCAATACTCAGTCCCTTAGTAGAGATACTGGTTTTTTTTTTTTTTTTGAGATACTGGTTTTGTTCTCTGACTTCCAACCTGCTTTTGAGCTTTCCTGTGGGCATAAATACCTTGAGAGTGTAGAAAGTTAAGGGCTGCAAGAGCTGGAATCACCGACTCAGTTCCTCTGCCTGGCAGATAAACCACAACAAAATCACAACTAAAGCTTTAAGTAGGGGTCTGACCTATTTTTAAAGACTCGAAGAGGAGGACATACCACAGAACCCTCAGGAAACCTGTTCTGAGATACATTTTTTTTTTTTTTTTTAATGTCTGACCTACGGCTTCTGAGTGGCGTGTCAGTCACCTCCCTGAATCTGACTCTCTGTGCCTGGGAAACAAAGCCCTCACATACTTCAAAAGGAAGTTATTTGGATGAACTAATGAATGGTTACAAAAGGCTTTGAAAATATAAATTGCTGCATAAATACTTAATGTCTATATAAATACTTTTGCCTCAGCCTGAGGGGGCTCAGGCTTTTTGAAAGATTTCAACCTTCTAGAGTACCTGAATAGCAAAGATAAAGCTCCCGCTAAGTTAGGATAAAATGATTCTTGCCTCTATTATGTATATTATTTATTGCAAAGGCTTTCTAAAATAGAAACATGGCAAATTTTATAGAGGAAAAAGAGATTTCATGGTTCCAGGGATTGTAAGCTCTTTCAACCAGATCTGTGTTCAATACATGCTTTTAAAAACATATATAATTCACAGGTATTATTAGTGTTGAGAAATTATGCGCAAATGCCTTCTTGCATATGATGTTTTATTTGAGAAGTGAATAAGTGGAAAAAAAAATCAACACTGTATTTTTACATGAGTTTTGTTTTTTCTTCATCTTCCATTTTTAAGGCATTATATTAAAATTATGGAGATGATTTGGAGTGTGCCTTATCAAAAAAAATTTTTTTTAAGTATTTAGAAGTTAGAAAAAATGTTTAGAGATTTATATTGGGTAAGACCTGTTTCTTTCATTGAATCATTTTTATTCATCCTTTTCTGCTGATAGGGGTTAAAAGAAGGGATGTATCACACACATAACTGGAGCAAATACTCATCCTATATCCCTGCTTCATGGCCTCCTATTTCTGGAGTTATTAGTAGGCTGACAAAGATAGGGAATTATTTAGACTCTCAGATATGCAGCAATTAAAGAGAGTATAGGCAGATAGAGGAGGCAGAGAATCAATGTGGAAGAATTATTTAGGAAAAGAAGTTCCTTATGGGGGCACGATGCTGCTCTTTGTGGTACCTTTATCAATTGGGAGAGGATGCTTTGAGCTTCATCAAAGAGTAAGAGCAAGAAAGAGGGGGAGATGGACTGTTTTCTCTGGGGTTGAAACTGAGCCCAACAGACCTTCATGTACTTTGAGCTTCTATCTGAGGAAAGGAAGCCTGGAAAATCCTTCTATCCTTTTAATCCTTTCATCACTTCCATAGTTGAGCCTTAGGTTGCTACACCCAAGATGGTGGAAGAATAAATTAAGTGAATTGATGCAGCCTGCAATCAGATGAACAGTGAGTGTACTGTCTCCAGGAACTATTTTGGAGAGCTGTTTTGCAATTAACTTGAAAATGACATATTCAGATTTGATTAATCTCATGTGGTCAGTAGGCAAGCTTGAGTTAAAGATTATTATTTTTTTGTTATCAACAATAAGCCCTTCTGTGTGATATATTTGTAGGAGAAAGTTGAAATAATAGAAGTGGCAAAAATGTTGATCAATGCCATGGTCAGAGGCTTGGCTTAGTTTCATAAATAGAATGTATAAAATGTTTTACTATATTTCATATAGAGAGACATTGATTTAGATTCATGTTTATGTACTGTAAATTCACACAACGAAGGATTTTATGTGCCGGTATATATATAGTGTTACCTATATGCATGTATTTATGATTGCGATGTCATCTAATTATTTAACCAGAGGGACTGGGTTTTCATTTGGTCCCTAACTCTGTTCTCTTAATTGATATACAGAGTAAATTCAGAGTTACAGATCATTTTCTGTGGCATTGATAGGTTACAGCTCAAACCCAAAGTTTAAAGATTTAATTTTCTGTTGTTCTTAATGAAATAACCAAGGCTGCAGCTCCCTGTGGCGAGATATGAAAAGTAGTGTATAGATACCTACTAAAACATTTGCAGACCTCCTCGGTTTTCTGTTTTTAATGTGATGAAAATTTGTACAAATAACAAAGAAAGAATGTCATGGTAACTAAAACATTTCCTATACATGTATTTTAGAGGGAAGCTAAATCAAAGGTCTGCAAAGAATTACTAGGGTTCTTTCTAGGAGGTTATTGACAAATATGTAGTTTGTCTCTGGAGTTTGTGCCTCTTTCACAGATTGGTGTATTTGCGATCCCACCGGCAGAATAAGTGTCTGTAATTCATTTCTCCTTGTTAACTAGTGCGCCTTTGTGTGGAGGATGATTGGCAGCAAGCTCGGCTGAGTCCCAACGGATGAGCTTGTTAGCAAAACCCTAGCATCCTATCTCTAATAAAGCATATCAGCAGTACATTTTGTCCTATCTATTAGCCTCTCTGTTTCTTTTTTTGTGAAAAGCTGAGTGTCCCTTTGAAGCAATGACAAATAAACCCCTGAACTGAAGTGCTAGGCTGCCTTACGGACAGCTGGATAGTAAATGTCACACCGTGTAGAGAATGCCTATTATCAGAGTGAGCCATTTGTTCCCGGCCTTTCAGTATCTTAATGTAATACAAAATTGCTAAATCAAGCCCCATGTCTGTGACAGAACATAATTAATGAGAAAGCAGGAGCCAATTCAACACTCTTTATTGGGACCTAATTGGCTCAGGCAACAGAGTTGTCACTCAACAAGAGACTTCCTTTAAAGCAATTTTGTTCTTGGTTGTATTACAGAGCCTATTAAATTGTCCCCTCCTTGATCACACAAAGAAGTATCTGCATGCAATAATTAGCTTTTCCAGGGGGAATTTTTTTTAACTCATGCAATACCGAATCATTTTAAAACTGTCTGAAAAAACACCCAGGCCGTGGGGACGTGCTGCCACACTGAACAGCCCCAGAGGCTGTTTTCCAGTCTGCAGAGGCACCAGGCTGCAAAAGCTGAACAGGAGCCCCAAGAAAAAGAGAAACGTGTTCAAATGTGCAGAGTGGGAGGGTGGCAGAGGAGGTGGGTAGAGGAAATTACTTTGATGGGTAATCATAGCTCACGTCATAAACTGCAGTTAAAAAGGGCAAAAAGGCATGCCTATATGTACATATTTAAATATATGTTTACTTTTTTGCAATTCATACCCAATTCACTTAGAAATCAAAATTAACAGAGTGATGGCAGGGGTGGAGGTTAAACATGTAGAGAAACCTGGATTGTCTGGAGCAACGTGAATCCATCCAGCCACATCTTGTTTTGTGAGGCACACTGTCTCCACACCAGCACAAACACTCAGTGGCACGTGATTATTATTACAATCTAAAATTTCGCTTGTGGGAATTATGTTCTCTTCCCTCCCCCTTATTTAACAAACCTCCAGATAAATTTTTTCCTGGTATTTGTATTCTTGTTATAAAACTGGGTTCCCCCCCCCCCGTTGCAATATCACAAACTTCAAATAAATCTGTGCCTTCTCTCTTAAGTTTTAAGACAACGTGGCATGCAGTGACAAGACGGTGGAGAAGTAAGCTTGCAATTTAATCTGGCATTTTCTTAGATTTAGACAAAAAGAACCTGACTGGCTAAGCTAGAGGGAAAGCCAATGGGAAAGTTGTAGGAAATATACTTTCAGACATACAAATTACATAAACTTAAAAACTGCAACAGTTGATTTTAGGGCAAAAACATTATCAAAGGTTGATTGAAGTGACAACTTTGAACAGTCTAAACAGAGGCAAGTATGTGGTTGCTTTCTTGAAATAGCTGTCAATATCTCCCTTCTGTGCCTCCAGAAACAACGCAAAGACTGTCTAGTTTGCATGGCAGCAGCATTTGGTTGGATTCAGAGAGAGCTGCTTGCTCCGGCATTGTTCTTGCCTCAATGTGGAGATGCCAGAACCTAGGAAAGAAAGGAAAGAAGGCAAACCTCTAAATGAGAGGAGCGCTGTGCTGGTCTTGCCGTGCCGGGGGGTTTACAGAAGGTTTGCAGCTGCTGAGGTCCCAGGACCGTGCTCCAGCTATGACTGTATTATGCGACAGGCGCTTGTCGTGGGGTTTATTGATTTCCCAGCATTTGCCGACATAATAGCCGTACCGGTTAAATGTAATTTATTTGAGCATATAGAGAAATGGTTTAGATTCCCACCCCCTCTCTAACCTACCTCTGCAGATGGAATAAAATGGGATTCGTGAACGCCCTCTAAATGTTGGAAAAATATTAGTTGTTATTCCATAGGGTAATAGAAAATAAAACTAACAGCATTACAAAAATATTAGTCAATAACGTCCTTTCCCAGGTGACTCTTGAACCTTGTGAAAGCACACATTCTCAACAAAGATTTATTAGTCTAGTAGGGGAACACATGATAATGATAGCAAGAGCTGCCAGAATCTAATTTGCTTTAATTAATCATTTGCTTCATAACACGACGATTTCCCCCTTCCCCCTCTTTTTTTTTAACTGTCTAGATTATTTTAAAACACTAGATATTACACTGTGGATAGCTGATGAAACTGAAATTGAATGCTGTAAAAGTTAGATAAAAAATTCATTTAACAGTATAAACATTTCAAAGTGCAGGATGGGGCCGATAAGGTCAAGTGAGTATAGAGTGATAAAACAGTCACGGAGCTGAGAGAAAAAATATTGTCAGAGGGCACTCAAACAGCTGAATTTAGTCTAATTTAAATGTTATAGCAGACAAAAAAATTGTTAACCAGAAATCCCATTATAATTACTCTTTGGTATTTTAGCAACACAGACTGGTAAGAAGTCAGAACCTAGGTTTAAACACATTTATTCATTTAACTGTACAAACAAGGTTTGGTTCTAACTGAAATGAATTCTCACGGTTAAACCAAGGACCCTCAGTGGAGGGCTGAGGCTGACTCAAAGGCCACATTGCCTGGTCCTCTTAGGAGAATTAAATGGACTATCTCAGATTTCAAGGGCAGCCGAGACACCAGATATTCATCATGCCCTTCTGGGCAGCACTGAGCAGGAAATGTTTCCTCCACACATCTGGCCTGGGAAGCAGCCAGGCCCAGAGGTTGGGAGATTGGGCTCTGCTGAATGTCACGAGATGCTGGCCTTCAGGCCACGAGGGGGAGCCCGTGGACACCCCCACTGCCAGAATGCAAGGCAACCTTAAAGCTGCACAATTGGCTTGAGATGCTAAAGCTTTCCCAAGGGTTTGGAGAACAACACTGTAGTCTGACATCACCCCTGGAGACTGCGGATGTGAATGCCTTTGTGTGACAGGCAGAGAGGAGGTGGGAAACTTAACATTCATCCCCCTTAGGCCGGTGCAGAACACTTGTGTCCAGAGGTCTTTCAGCTTTCTCCAGTGTGCTGATGCCTTGATGGACAAATCTGACACTTCATTCTTACCCCTGTTTGTGAGCCTCCCCCACGACTTGATTATCTGTATTAGGTGGGATTTAGCTCAAACAAATGTTCAGAATTCTTCAACAGCTCCCCATCATTTATGTGATAAACTTCTTTGGGTGTTACCTGAGGCCCTCAAAGTCCTGTCCCCTTCTTGTATTTCTATCTCCAGCCTCTTCCCATCTCTACCTAGCACTTTACACATCATTAACAGTGTATACTTGTAATTCTCAACTGTGTCCCTTTAATTTGTCACCTTGCCTCAGCTTGAATGTGTTTCCTCAGACAGGCCTTCTTTGACCCTATCAGACACAGCATTGAACTTATAAGGTTGCTGTGAGGATTAAATGAGTTAATTTATGCAGGATGGGCCTGGACCTTAGAAGGCACTGTGTGTTAGCTGTTACCCGTTACGTACTTCATTGCTATGCTGTCCCCATATTCCCTGTGACTCTCCCCCAAACCAACCACATTATGGCATTGCTTGTTCACATGTTCTTCCCTTCGCTGTATTAAAATCCTCTTAAGGCTTACTTTTTTTAATCTTTGGATCCCCAACCTAACATAATGTCTGGCTGCCATGTTGTAAGTGCTCAATTAATGTTTGTTGCAAGAACTAGAGGCTGTTTTCAAGTATTTTGCATTTTGGTCACTGGTCAATTTTTAATAAGAATATAAGATCTTACACAAGTATTTTTTCAGAAAAGCGGACATTAGTATAGGTGTCTAATATTTTTTTCTCAAGCAGATTTTTTGCTTTCAGAATCCATTCTAGAATCAGTTCTAGAACCTCATAAGAAAATTAGCATTATGACATCATAGTTCCATCTCTTTGCTTCAATTATGGTCTCCAAGACAATCAATCGATACATTAAAATGGATGGTCAGTGTATTCAAGATGTTTTCAAAAACACATCCATCCTCTGTAAGTGTGAAACTCGGCTATCACAACGTTCCGGCCCTGACAACGTTCAAAGGCCTCTCCCCAAATGAGTTCAATAGGGGCTGCATGATGGAGAAGATGTGTGTTTTCCTTGCTGTGGTTCTTTGATGGAGACTGTAATCCTATATTCAGTTTAACTTCTAAGTTCTTACTGTAAACAAGTTATTCCATTTCCTTCTGTACTTCAAAGACCTCACCCAAAATACAATCAGTTACAACTATAATAGTAGAGTAATACAACATAGCCCACCCATAAAGTGAGATGAGAGAAGTAAGAGCTCTATTCTGAACCTCAAGAAAGTTTCAGGTTGGGACAGTCACCTAAGTTGTGATTTTTGTCAGGAAAAACACAAAGACATTTCCTACTGCAGCAATAGTTTGCAAAGCTTTATGGACTTTTACAGTCAAAGACGCCATAGTCGTGCGGTTCTTTTCAAGTCCCCGAGGAGTCTGGATGTCCCTTGCAGCTCAAGGCACAGCTTCACAACAGAGTCACAGCAAGTTTGGGCAGAATCATAGAGACTTGGGGGGGTCTTCTCACAATCTGTACCCCTAAAGTACTGGGAGAAATGATGAACTGATCGTGATTGGATTGACTTTGAATCTCACTGAAGGGATATGAACAGAAAGAAATGCACTGTCGTTGGCTTAGTTCAGAATTTCTTAACATTCAAAATGGGGGCTGAGGGGTGGTGAGTAAGTCCTGTGGTCCCCTGGGGAGCACTGTAATCAAGGAGAGCTCTGAATGGTGTTAGGAGAGTCTTTACATCCCCTCCAGCTCCCTGCGATATGTACTGGCGGAATTGGTTAAATGAGCCACCATATGCTGGTCAATATGAATAGGCTTGTAAGGTGCTCAGTTTGATTTAATGGCCACCCATGGACTTCCCCATGCACAAGGGACTGTCACGTTTACTCTGAACAAGGCTCTAAAAAATCAACTACTGCATTTGGCAGTGTAGCTGTATTTTAATGTCCTCTTCAGAATTCTCCGCTATAGTAACATCTCTGCAATCAGTCTAGCATAAAAAGGCCTGTTTATAACAAATTGGTCAGCCCCTTAATGTGCCTATCTTTTCTGATGGGTTAGAGAACCATAAGGTTGTTCTTTGTAGCCTAGGCTGTAAGATTTTTAATATGACTAGTCATATCTCTCCATTTGTACAAGTGATTTATTTCAGGTTTTATTTCTGTTTTGAGCTTTTGTTTTCATGTTATGTCACAATTGTCCCGGTAGGGGGAGGAGGCAAGTGGATTCCGCCCATTCCAAAGGTCTTTGGGAGAACTTTAAGTGACGTGTAGCTTATGAAGAACCTGGTAATTGAAAAACAAAATTGTTCAGTCTTTCGCTGTACTTTCACTTAGGAGACTTAGGTGACAGTTGTGAACAACAATACCCTGGACAGGAAATATTGGCAGAGGTAGAAGTGCACCACTGATTTGTATGACTATTCCGAGGCAGAATAATCACACTGCCTTGTTAGTACATAATAATCACCCAGTGCAAAAGACCTTAGACCTTTGGAATCATTCAAAGTTTTCATTAGAGAATCAGCAGTCTTTTAGACTCACTCTGGTGTACCTCAATGTTGAAATTGCATATTACAGGTTATGCTCCTGTAAATAAAGGACATTTTGTTATGCCCACACTCAGTTGTGTTTCCTACTGTGATTTCTTTACTAGCCCCTGCTGTGACCTCTTGCCAAATACAATGCATTATCGGTGAGCCTTTTTTGCCTGAATTTAGTGTCTGTCCTGAAGACAAAAACACTGATTAGGCAGAAGGAGGATAAAAGTCCTTCAGGAACAGAGTGACTCTGGACCTCAGCTATAGACTATAGCTAATTCATAAATGTCAGCAGCCAAGAGGTAGGGCGCCAGGACATCCTGTGTTGAGGGTGACTTCCCAACCACCTCTGGGGAGCATAGGTAGAACTGAAACTTGTAGATTGAGGTTAAATAGGAAATGACCAAGTGTGAGCCTTCAGCTAAATTTATAGTGATCACTCTCACTCTGATTTAAGAGAATCAATTCTGACGCAAACTTGTTTTTTAGTTTCTCTTGGTGGGTTCTGTAAGGAACTTAGCCTGGGCAATTTTCAGAAGTACTGGTGAGTTATTAAAAAGCAGACAGTTTCCCCCCATGGGTGTCTAACCTGTGGCCAGAGGCCACATGTATGTTATCTGAGGCCTGTTTTGCTTATCTATGGTGTCCAATATTGTGAAAAATATGCATGGACTTTTTTTTTCTTATCAGACTTTGTCAGTGTTTGTATATTTATTGTGTGGCGCGAGATAACTCTTATTCTTCCAACAGGCCAAAGAAAAAAAGGGTTGGACACCCCTGTGCCTAGACCTTGATCCTTTTCCTCTGTGCTTGTCCTCTTTACTCAAAGTGCTGAGAATAACCAGCTCTTCCAGATATACTAGTATTCCAAGTTATCATGCAAATAAGGAAACTTTTTATACTTTAAGAAAACACTTTTCTTTAGTCACTTATTGGCATATAGGCATAGACTCTATTGAAAGATGATACCAGAGACATTTTTACTATGAATTTTTGGTGAGGCTAATCAGTAAATGTCTTAATGACATCAACAATTTGCAGTTTTATTTAAAGTCATTGTAGGTCCACTTTATAGACATTATCTCACATGTTATTTACAATTTGCAGATAAGGAGATAGGGGTTCAAAGTGGCCAAAAGCCACTTTGTTGACAGTAGAGACAGAACACGTTTTTGAGTTAGGCAGTCCTGATGCTGCTACTTATTAGCTGCATAAGCTAGTTGATATTGTCATTTTCCATTTGATTTTGAGTTCAGTGTTTTTTTCCTTTTTCCTGTGCTGTCAACCTCAAATCATTTTTTTTTTTTATTGTTGGGGGTTCATTGAGGGCACAAAGAACCAGGTTACATTGATTACATTTGTTAGGTAAAGTTCCTCTTGTAATTGTGTCCCACTCCCAAAAGGTTGTCACACAGTCACTTGCCCCCCACTCTCCTCCCTTCTTCCCTCCTTCCTCAAATCATTAAACTTTACAAAGTAAGTAGTAGGAATGGGAATGCATTTTACTAAATATTTACAGATGTATTAGTGGCAAACCCTGTTCTGCAAAGAAACCCTAGTTTTCCTAAAGCAAGAAAATATACTCCAGAGATACCCAGTTTTGCTGCTTTCTGTTGGCTGAGGAGCAAAGCTCATCTTCTACCTATCAAAAGAGAAAGGAGCTGTCTCCTACCTCCTATTTTTGAGTCATGGTGGAGTGGTAGTGTTTCTGTTAGAGTCAACGACCATTTAGAAGAAGAGCCTGAAGATGACCAGTTTTAGAGAATCATGCTTAACACAGGCCACAGGTTTTGGAACTCAGTGTTTCCCTTTCTGTACTGGTAAAGTCCAGAAAAACTCTGCTGAATTGTGAAGTAAGTAAGGATTAAGAACTTGAATGTGACTGATGTGTTCAGCTGTGCCTTAGAGAATGCGTATACACTCAACACACACGTATATACATGCACACACAAAACAAAGTCAAACAAAGAGCGGTTGACTTTCAGTTCTATTCATTAAAAAGATCCATTTATAATTGTATTGTGGAGAGAGCTGCAAGACTGAAGTAATACCTGAGGGAGGCCTGGGAATATGTTTGCACCACATTACTTGGACTGCATGATAATTGAGAGCCATTGTGGCTGAACACTTTATGAGTTTGTTTAATTTGTCACGGTAAATAAAGCTTTTTTGATGCAAGTTAATTAGCTCTCTTGTGTTACTGCACATCAAATGTAATTAACAACCAACTGCCAGTGTGGGGTTGCCCTTATGTAACATGGTAATGGTGGAAAAACTTAACTAGGGCTGGATTAAGTAAGAAGAGATATACTGTTGACTCAGTCATGCTTCTTTCTGCTTAAATTTGGATGGACTAGCACCTAAGGGGGTTTTAAATATCAGGTCTCATAAAATATCAGCTGCTTAATATGATTTCATAAAAATATCATGTGTTTTGCCTGACTCACATCACCTGCCACATTAAGTAAATTCAGCCAAATAAATTTCCTACCACTACTTAAAGTTCACTTCCTCTTTGGTTGGCATTGCCTATATGCCAACCTCTTGCTTAATCTTTTACTTCCAGTCATTTATCTTCCTTTAGCTTTGACATTTTACCTCCCCTGTAATAAGTGCTGCTATAGCTAAGGCTGAAAGGATGCTGTGAAAAAATGACAAAGAAGGAGTTCATTCTCATGGACAGAACACAACTGAAGAACCTACTCAAAGAAGGGGATCATGCTTCCAAATTCATGATGGTATTTTTGTCTATTTTATATTTTGAGATGGTATTCTGCCATACTTGTCCATTTTTTTTTCTTAAGCAAAGTTAACTCAAAGACATCAAACTGCTTTGATTTATTTACACTCATTTTTGATCATGTGATTAGAAGAAAGTCCAAAGGACACAGGAATAGTAGATTTGCTGTGTTCCAAGTGTCTACCACTTACTTGCTCAGAGAAAATAGAATATAAGAAGAACAAATGTACAAAGGTATATAGCTCTGATAGACTAAACCTTTCCTCTCTCACTGACCCATTTTCCATAAGGAAGGAAGATTCTATGCCAATTTCTCCCAGTAATAACACTCTTCTGTGAGGAGTTATAATCTGATTAGGCAGGAAGATTAAAGTGGAGTTTAAATCTGTCTTAGCCTTGAACCAGTAATCTGACAACCTAAATGACTCACCTTCTGTGGACTCAGTTTCCTTATAGGAACAGGCGTTACATTGGATAGATTTGTGGTTGTCTTATAGCTCTACAGTTCTCTGATTCTTGGATCTCACTCATGCTTTTTTAAGTAAATCTTTCTGGTTTCATCTCCTTTTGCCCTGGCTGTCTCACATCTTTGCTGACTGGCTTTAGCAATAGAAGAAGTGTGAGTCCAGCTACTAGGCAGGTAGGATAAGTGTACTGTAATGATGGCCAGCCCTTGCTCATTCATGCAACAAATATTTATTCAATACTTCATATAAAGTAATTTCTGGGCCACTAAGGATGAAAATGATCTGGATAATCCTTCATATACATAAGTGAAAATTAGAAAACAGGTAGTTGGCTTAGTAAATTAGATATCCTTACCCACACTATTTAAAAATATTCCAAGATATTCTGTCTGAGTCTATTATCCTTGAGTTTTTCTTTCTATGCCTACATATTCAATACAGCAAACAGGAAAGCAGGACTGAACTAAGGCAGAGGGAAGATAATCAAGCTCCCTTTTATAACAAGCATTTCCTCTTGAGACAGCTCTTTTTGCTAGTTGGCAAGAGTACACATCTTATTTTCCTTTATTTGATTTGAGGATTCAATGTGAAGGAGTGCCTTCTATACTGAATTCACTTTTACTTTTTCAAAAACAGCATTTTTATTAATTGTAAAAGTAATATATTCTTACTGTAAAAATACAATAATAAACCAGAAACTTACGATAGAGAAAAAAAATTAAAAGCCCCATTATATTTTCCAGTGATAATCTTCATCAATATTTTGGTTTATATTTTGTCTCTCTCTCTCTCCCTCCTCCTCCTGCCAATATACTACTAATAATATATTATGTCCTTTCACACACATGGAATAATATAATTAATACTGAAACTTTATTTTTTCCTATTATATTTTGACTCTCTTTCCATATAGATTGACGTTACTCTTTTTAAAGCCTATGTTTTACTCCATTGGGCCTAAGGTTATTTAACCAATTCCCTGATTAATAGCTAGTTGAGTTGTTGTTTTCAGATATTTTGCTATTATAAATAACACAGGATAGGATTTTTAATAATATAATCATCATTGCAAGGAGTAATGAATACTCAATAAGTACTCACTAGGTGGCAGGCACTTTATTGCACACTTTATAGGCTTGAGCATGTTATTTTATTCTCAAAGCAACTCTGCAGGTGAGGACACTAAAATCTAGACATACTATGTAACTTGCCTAAGGTCCCATATCCAGAAGATAGTGACACTGTGATTTCAACTCAAGTCTGTTTTATTTTGGAATTAGAGCTCGGCACTCACTCAGCAAATATTTTTGGGCATGCGTTGTTATACCTGTGTTAGTTCACATGCATGATACATTTATAAAGATAAAATTGCTGGGTCAAGGGATATTTAAACTTAAACACATATTGTTAAATTGCTCTGTCTGCAATTTTTTTGCCCCAGTTAGCACTCCCAGCTATAATAAATAAGTGTACTAGTTTTTCCGTATTTTTGGCAACATCATGTAGAATCATTTTTACCCCAACGTGATAGGCAAAAAAAATTATCTTACTGTTATTTTAGTTTGCATTACTTTAATGACTTCACTCTTTCAGTAATAAAATGTTTATTTAAATATCATTTTGTTGGCTGGGCATGGTGGCTCACACCTGTAATCCCAGCACTCTGGGAGGCCGAAGTGGGGGGATTGCTTGAGCTTAGGAGTTTGAGACCAGCCTGAGCAAGAGCAAGACCCCGTCTCTAAAAAATAGCTGGACATTGTGGTGAGTGCCTGTAGTCACAGCTCCTTGGGAAGCTGAGGCCAGAGAATCACTTGAGTCTAAGAGCTCAAGGTTGCTGTGAGCTATGACACCGTGGCACTCTACCGAGGGCAACAAATTGAGACTCTGTCTCAAAAATCAAAACCAAAATAAATAAATAAATATCATTTTCTCATCAGTTATTGAAATATGGCTTGTTTACTTATAATCTCTCTGTTTTAGAGAGGTTACATGAAATTCTCCGTTAAGTTTTTTATTTTCTTTATCATCATATGTAGTCAACATAGTTCTAGTTGACTACCTCCCTACATTGACCACCTCCTTCAATTACCTAATTTTCATAGACTGGACTTGACGTATTAGCACAGTAGGCCTAGTTCCTTATGTTGACCATCTTTTTATGTTGAACCATTTGTTGTAGTCCCTTGGGTGGTCAACTTACAGGGATTCTACTGTACATCCAGACTTCTTGTTTTATTGCTATCACCAATGCATTTGGAATTCTTTTCTGGGATAAATATACCCAGGTACCAGTCTACCAGCAAGTCCCAATTATTCAGTCCAGGTCCTAGTACTTGCTCAAAGAAACTGACAAGAGAAGAATGAGAATAGGCCACTTAAAGTTGACTTTTTTTCATGAAAGTAATAGCATCTTTGGGAACAGAGAAAAGATGGTTTTAAAAATATATCGTATTTTTTTGTGTGTGAGAAACTTTCATTTATATCTTTTATTTTCATAAAAGTTGCTGTGGCCAGTTCAGAATTCTAAGAGAAAGGAAAACTTTTGTCTAAGGGGATTGGTTCCAGAGCTAAACAGCATCAAGCTTTACATCTACTGTCTTCATATCAAAATTGAGTACATGGGATTCATGCCGACTCAGACTTTTTGATGCCCAGTACTTGGAATCGATTTCTCCATGAGTGCCCACTTCACCTGTTCACAGAAGCTTGTTTTTAACCCACTCAGGGTCCGCCCTGTTGG
>CAUYON010211380.1:0-16505 GCA_963573935.1 Arctocebus calabarensis
CTGTTACCCTGGATAGAGTGCTGTGGCATCACAGCTCACAGCAACCTCCAATTTCTGGGCTCAAGCAAGTCTCTTGCCTCCGCCTCCCAAATAGCTGGGACTACAGGTGCCCACCACAACGCCTGGACATTTTTTGGTTGCAGCCGTCATTGTTGTTTGGCGGGCCTGAGCTGGATTCGACCCCGCCAGCTCAGGTGTATGTGGCTGGCGCCTTAGCCTGTTGAGCCACAGGAGCTGAGCCAAAACTCTTGGGTTTTTAAGCAATTTTCTTGCCTCAGCCTCCCAAGTAGTTAGAACTACAGGCACCCACCACAACACCTGGCTACATTTGTTGTTGTTGTTGTAGATGTCATTTTTGTTTAGCGGGGCTGAGCTGGGTTCAAATCAGCAAGCTCCACTGTATGTGACTGGCACCCTAGCTGCTGAGCTACAGGCGCCAAGCCTGTTTCATACTCCTATTACAGAAATATCCTCTACTAGGAAATGATTTTTCTTATGCTATCACTAAGGGAAAGGTCAACAGTTATGTTTCATCAGAACCATACAAATGAAACACTGACCTAAGATTTGGCAAAATTAAAGCTTTATTTCATCCATAGATATGAAAAAATGGAATAACTACAAAGCTAGGCCAAATATGTTTAGCTAAATCAGTTTTACTGAGTGAAATATGTCACTTGACTGTGGAAGCTGGGACCCTGTTGCTAAGACAATTACTTGGGTATTCTCTACCCTTGTGAAGAAACTTTGATATGACCCTTTATACAACAGATAAGGTGTGGCAAAGGGGAAATGGCAAAAATCAGTGCTCAGAAAGATAATTATACTATCCTTCTTTCTCAAGTATAAGCCATGTTTTACAACCTCCGCAAAAGTCACAGTAAAATGTTTCATTAAGTTTTCCAGTTTTTTGATCTGTATATTCAATATAGAGTTTTCCTTTTATGAGTATTAACTGCACACATTTCTGCAAGATGGTATGCAAACAAATAGTAACACAGTTGCTCTCTTCAAAAAGCAATCTGTTGCCCCTTTGTGGGAAAGTATACCATTTTAGCTAATATCTTTATATTTAGTTGTATAACACCTGCAAATGCTAGTTCACCCTCACCTGTTAGCTAGTTACCAGAATCTGTATAGGCACACTCAGAGACAGACACACAATATGATAACACAAAACTATACATCACTCATTTCGTAATACATTATGTACTGCTTATTTCCATGAAGTGAAATCTTACTTGTTTTATTTACAGTAACCACAAGCACTTTTTCAATACTTAATATTGATGTCATAGTATAAGTGCTACAAACACTATCAAGTATAAGACCTGAGCAAAGATTACAGAATAAAATTGATTTTTTAAACCCTGAGAAAATAATTATCTTTTAAAAAGCAATACAATGTCTAGACTTGAGAAAGTATTTCTTGTGTCAGAAACACTTTCAATGATGCTGGTGAGGGATTCTTTCAGGAAAGTAATCTATAAAAGCTGTCCAGAGGAAGAGCTAGAACATGGAGATGAGAGGGAAGGGTGGGCTCCAGGTGGGAGAGGCGAAGCTCAGGACAGGCCGCAAGAAACCTAGTGGTTTGTATTTCTCCCTAAATTGGTCCCTCTGTTAAACACTGGAGGCATCTACTTAACTTCCCATGTTTTTTTTGCTGTTTTTTTACATTGATGAAAGAAGCATCTCCTCACCTTTTCAAAGTGATAAATATGAAACAGGAAGCCAAGAGGACTGTTGGTCAGTAATAGCAGAGCAACTGATCTCCTAGATCTATATTGACTGGAGATGTGTGTTAATATCCATTCTGATCATGATAGAGTTAAGTAGATTTTGGGGTAATGACTCTGTGAATTTACTAATAGAATTACTTAATAGGGCTTCTTCAAATGAAACCATACATTTTAAAGAAAATAACTGGTTCAGACATCATTTCAAATTTATAAAGCACATCTCCAGTGCCACTTCACACATGAAAAACCCATAATAGAATAGTTTTGGGGATTTATTATTTCATACAGGTTTTAACTTGGAATCTTTTTCTTGGACAGCTTTTGAAAAAAGGATATAAAACTATCTGGAATAGTTGAGATGGAAGCACTGATGGACTAATCCCTATTTCTTCCATGTTATGCTTTTCATATTGTGATCTCTCTTCCCAAGCCATTTACAAAATTCATTAATTTAAGCCTTGGCTGCTGTAATTAGACAGTTGTGAAGTAGTGTTATATACACTGTTCCTTACATACACTGTTCCTATACATATACTTTGTGAACAAGGTCTCTCTTTGACAAACAACTGGGACTATGTAGCCATTCCTTTAAAATACCAGTTCCAGAAGAAGGCATGCTTAAGCACAAATGAAAAGTACAAGTAGGCACCCCCTTAGTATGGATTTCCTGTAAGAGATATTTTTTAAAAGTTTGACTTAGTGGAGGATTAAAGCAAGAAAAAAAATCTCTGAACCAGAAGTGAAGATTTGAAGGCAATGAACCATGATTGAGGATAATTTGGGCAAAATAAAATCTAAGCTACATAATTTAGCAAATTATGTTATTAAATATAAGTTGGATAATTACAAATAGATAATTACTTATAAAGGAGAGCACTCCTATCTGAAGAGGAACTTAAATGTTTTTTCAATATGTATTTCTTTAAAATAATCTATGCAGTTTTTTTTATACACACCAACAAAAATATCTCACTTCTTACTACAGATATCATCACTGTAATATTATAACATGTGTATTATTGTGCTTTCCAGGTTGAAATATCCAGCATGTTTATTTTATTATCTGTATTGTTTAACAATGAAAGTTTAGAGTTCATTGTTAACAGCAGCCATGCTAATTGACATTTAAATATGATATCTATGCTGATTTAAATTCTCCTAAAACTTACACTGCTTCCTAGAAATTTAACAGGTATAGTAGAACCTGGTTAACTTTTTCATTTTGTTAAAAAAAATGTATTATTCCTTGAGATTAAACATTTCAGTGTTGGGAATGCAAGTTGCACCTCAAATGGTATAATTAGCACTGGCTTTAGAATCAGAAACAATTGGGGTTAAATACTTGATCTGTTACTTCCTGGTCATGTGACTTTTAGCAAGTTAATTTCTATTTTTAATTAAAAAATATACAATACAATATTTTGAGGTTTTGGCTTAAAGGGAAGTTTTAAAGATGTACAGACATCTTATGAAACCCAATAACAATAGCCATACCTCTTACAAGAAAATGAAGAGATGCTAGAAATTTAGAAATTCAAGTGATTACTGTGGTGCATCTATTTTATTCTTCTCTCTACAAACCAACTTATTCTATTTTGTAAAAAATACTCTCGCTTGTTATTAGGGGCACAGGGCCAATGCACAGGACTGAGGATGAGAGAGAGTGCTGTAATAGACACCTGGTTTGTGTTTTCAGTTGGAAATCCAGCATTCATTCAGACTGGTGGAAAGGGTGTTCTTTGGAGAAACAACACATTTGTCTATCTGTGTCTGTCATATGCATGTGGAGATGCGGTTCCCCTATACCCCAAGCCTTGATTTGTACCATAGGCCTGACTGCAACTAAACAGAACATCCATACTCACAGAGGACAGTTCAGGAGTAGAAATGTGATTCACCTGGAACCAATCAAGTTCAATAAGGCTTTGTAGGGGCTGTGCCGAGACAGGTGCCTTATTTTAACTGCACTTAAACCTGAGGAAATATAGCTCTGAACTTGTTGGCCTCCATCTGGCTACCACACAAAGCCTGAGAACAGACTGAGTTTAGAAGTCAGAGAGCCCCAGACCGGGATGCCTTGAATCCTGAGGACTGCATTTGAGTCCCTGCCTCAATCCTGGGGTTTGAAGCCAGCCGTGCGCCCAGACCCTCCATTTTTTGGTATCATTTCTTTAAGTTATTTAGATTGCCTTTTCTGTCAGTTCATGCAAACGTTTTCTTAAATCTAATGAGGGTTCTCCAACCCTCGTTCCTTTTTTTATGTGTCTCAGTAAACACATTAACTTTTCAATGCCTTAATTCTCTTCTTTGTAAAAGAAAATAAACACTATCTACTTCATAGAGTTAATAAAGATTAAATGGAATACTGAGTGTAACAGCATGAATTTGTTCCAGCACAATGTAGTACTAAATTATCACATTACTAAATTTTGCTAAATTAAACAAAATTTACGCCTAAGACCCATTTGCTAAAGTGAAAAGATCCCAATATCTGTCACATGTGGGGACCTTTTTCTACCTTTAGCATGGCACACTATGTTCAAAAATAACTTAGAAGGAGCTTCTTGCTTCAGTTCATTATAGTTGCCACCAGGAAATTCATCCTGAAAGCCCTGATGACCTATTAAAAACAAGTATCACCACACTCTACACCAGGTGTGGGCAATGACACCTACTTGGCACGGTGGGTGTTGAAGCCTCCAGGCATTAAATGGGTCTGCCAGGCGGAAGTCTTGCTGCCTTCGTGAGGTTCCTCCAAGGACCTTGCTGCTGCGGAATCTTCTGCCACAGCACTTCTTGCGTCGCTGCTATTCTCAGGTATCTCCCTTACTTTTAAACTTAGCAGTTCCTCTTTCCCAGCCTCTACATCTGTCTTCTTCTTTCAAAAATACCCATGTAAATTGCCCTCCTGCACAAGAACCTATATACGATTGCATAAAGAGTGCCTAACACTTGTTGGGGGTTGGGAATGCAAAAGTCACCAGCCGTTCTCTGAGACCAGAAGGCCAGAACTTTCTTGAAGATAGGATGGCAGAGATGCTTTTTCAGTTTTCTGGGAGTCCCATCCATTTCAGATGCCTTTCTGTTACAGTGGTGGTGTATCGGGGTGGGCGTGGAGGACTTCTTTAGTCTTAAAACTCTAAGCGGTGCCTTTTCCTTTTCCCTTATTCTGTGTCAGTGGCACCTCCTGATTACAGTGGGCAAGATGTGTGAAATTTACCTGGAGATTTTACAAATTTGCAAAGCCTGGTTGGGGGGGAAAGCATTAAAAAGCTTTTTGTGGTGACATGGCACTACATTCTTTAATTATTTTTTCAGCTAATGAGTTTTACTTTCCTTTGAACCACCTTAATTTTTCCATATAAGCAGGATTTGGGGGACAGGGAAATACCATAGTGGAAAAAGAGAGTGGGCTTCCCCACTGTATTTTGGACAAGTCACTTGCTAGCCTTTGGTGTGTTCAAATCCTTGTCTGATTCTCATTTCTGGTGTGTATCTGGAGATAAGCAAAGAACTAAGCGTGAGGTATGACTAGCTGAGTGCTTTCAGAATCATCAGCTGCCCTTTTTATATCCTCTTGGTCCTGGGACATGGCCAGCCCAGTGCCCACTGCAGCAATACTTTACCCAGCTCAGTGTCCACAGGTAACTTTCAATATATTTGAAATTCAGAACGGCCACTGTTTTCATGAAAATGTTCTTGCCCCTTACCATTTCTTGAGCTGGTGTCTGTTAGGGTGGTATGAGGTGGGGAAAGGTGGCCCTGTTGAGAGAATGTGTATGTAGCTGTGAAGCCAGTTCCCACTGCAGTGTCAGGGTGCGTGACCTGAGTGCTTTGAGTCTTTATGTTGAGATTTTCTGGCCTGGCCTGTCCATGGTGTGTGTTCCTCCCTCTCTCAGTTCTGCTCTAACCTTTCCTCTGTTCTTGGACTCCTCCTGCCATGGTGAAGAGGAGTGAAAGATTCTGCGCTACTACACCCAATGCACCCTAAGCCCATGACATCCTCCAGGCAGGTAGCCAAGGTCACACCATGCAGTCACACACCTCCTGCTCATCTCGATCTTGAGTCGGTAACCCTGAATGGACCCGTGACCAGGCGGGATGTTCTCTGGGGCTAGGACAGTGAAGAGGAGCCTCAGCAACTACCCCGCCTGCTCCCCTGCTCACATACCACGCAGCTGGGGTGTTCTTCTGCTTGCTACTGTGGATGAGTGTGAGTGTGGAGGAAGTGATCCTACAGAGCTGCTGCAGAATTCCACTCGGCCTGAGCTGAGAAGTGGGTAGCAGGGCAGGACGCCCAGCCTCTGTCGTGAGGGGAAGGGGCCCTTGGGGACAGGAGCCAGCTAATCTTCCCCAACAGACTCAGGATGACTCTCCCCCACCCCCACGGTGGCCCAGCCATCTTCAACCTCCCAGTTTCTAAATGAGTGACATATGAAACTATTTTTTTTCTGGAAATCGAGCAAGAGATTTTTAGCTATAGGAAGCTTTGGTAATCCCATCTCTTTACAACTGTATAAAGTGCAAGGTGGTGAAGGAACATTCAACTAGGTCGCATGCTGGGGTCTTTTTTGTTTGTCACTTTGAAAAGACCCTGCACTGCTCCTGGTACTTTGTGTGCTTTTTCTTGAGATTATTATGAAAAATTTAACTTTGAAATTGAGCATCTGAGCAGGACAAATGAACCTAAGATGGGGATAGGTGAGTAATGCCAACGTCAACCCCACTCCAAGGCTCTGGTCACTTGTGAGAAAGCCAAGTTGTGTATCTGTAGGAGCTGAATTTGACTCCTTTCCTCATCTTAATCTATATTTCTAGAATTTTCCAATCCTATATTCCAAACACAAAACAGAGCAGCAATTGGCTATTAGTTTATACTTAAACCGTTGAATATTTCATGTAGTTTACTGACTACTGTAGTGAAGTGTGGCTTCCACTGAATGTATGTTGCTTTCACACTATTGTAAAGTCAAAATATTGTATGTTGAAGTATTGTACATAAGAGACTATATTAACCTTCCCTAATAATTGGTATCCATAGTCTTTCTTTTATGCAGTCTTGGAGTCTGAATTCTATCACACCCTTAGGTTGGGGAGCCCCAAATCTAAGAACAATGTTAAAATGTTTCCTGTTTGTTCACATTCCTTGGGATTCTAATTTAACTGGGCATCCTATATTCTATTTGCCTATCCATATATACTTTGAAATTTTTTAAAAAAATTGCATGTGATATGCTCATTCTAGAAACACTATTGTTGTTTATCCAAAACAAATTATAAGTATCTAAATTACATACCACTTTACTTAATTATATTTCTCTGATGGCTTAGGTTTTCTTAACAATTCCATGTTGTGCAATATTTGCTTTAAAATTTTCAGCAGTCACAGTTTATATTCCACTTACATTGTAGCATAACTACAGTGATTATATCCACCTTATTTAATTTTCTTGTCTGTGGTGTGTTCATTAATGAGAAAATAAGCTTGATTATAACATTTTGAGTCAGTATACTAAATTTTTAGATCAACATAATGTTAGCAACTATGAGAATTGTTCTTCAAATTTGATTTTTTAAAACATGGAAGACTCTTTAAGGTATACATTTCCATTTTTAGTATTATGTTGTATTCAGTGAGTAAAAATTTATAAAAATGTACAGTAATAAAAGAATGGTATTGTTATGAATTTTAATTTCCTTTCTGCTGAACATTACAAATGATGACTCCACATGTTCTTTAGCTGGTAATTATTTAATAATGCCCATATGAAGAATCCGATTCTTCATGCGATGAAATCTATTTTAGAAGACAATCATGGCAAGAGCCATAATATCCATTTTAAGTTGGAATTTATTTTCCTGTTCGTAAATAAATGTTCATAATGACACTTGCAGGGATAAATGATTTGCAAATTCATTCTTTCTTTTTTCATTTATTTATTATTCGTTTATATTCATGGAGGACAATAGCAGTTTTGCTAGATTGGTATAGTGTGCTGAAGTCAAAGTCTCAGATATATCCACCACTGGAGCAATGCAAATCAGTTCTGTCTTTAGCACATTCGACAAGTTCTTCCAAGCAGGAGGGTACTTCAGTGACTCTCTGCCCTTTCAGTTTGCAAAAGAGATATTGAGAACTATGAACATGAAATAAGTAGGCTTCATGCAATGAATTACTAAAAATGATAATAATTTGAGGGCCATTTTCTTTAGAATTAAAGTATGATTTCAGTGCTTCAAATAAATTGAAATGATCTCCAGTGTCTTTATTAAACAAAGTAACCAGGTTTTTGAAAGTGAAAGAATTGAGGAATCTTGACTGTAAACAAAATCACAAAACCCTTTAATTGCTAAGTTAGGACAGTGTAAATGCTAAGAGAACAATTTTATCATAGTTCCTTCATTGTCAATAGGAAGAGTATAAAAATCTATTATTTCTGTAAGAGAATGCCACAAAGAAGTAATTTATATAAAGAATATAAGTTTGCTTGGTTGATAGTCCTGGAGGGAACTCCAAAAGCATGGAATTGGCATTTGGCCAGAGTCATGCTGTTGTGGAAGGTATCAGATGGCTAGTCAGCATGCTAGATAAAGAGAAAATTTTGCTGAATTTAAGGACTAACAAATGCAAACATTGTAACCTAGTTGTTTGTACCCTCCCATTAACCTGAAACAAAAAATATAAAAAGTAAAAAAAACTCCAATCCCAAAATATCTAAACATTTCTCTTAATAACAGTATTAATCCATTCAAGAGAGGCGAGCTCTCATGACCTAATCACTCCTAAAAGGTACTACCTCTTAATACTGCATTGAGGATTAACTTTTCAACATATGAACGTTGAGAGAAATTTTTAAAGTAGCATCAAGAATTATGTATGTGCAAATGTGTTTACATGATAGCATCGATTTACAGGAATCTATTTTTAAACATATGCATTTATATGATAATATCACTAATAATTAACATATATTAGGTTGATCATAAATAAATTTTCTTTAGACATGCATCTATATGTTATAAATGAACTCATTTACTATGTTATTTACATGAAGCTTGAGTTTTAGATTTTCCTCTTTTGCATAGTGAATGATTTCTTTTTTTCTATACATACCTAGAAAAAAGCTGAAAATCATGTAGTCATTGAGTACCTACAGATATTTAGTTTTTTCTGAAAAAAAAATATATTTTGAGACAGAGTCTCACTCTTGCCCAAGCTAAGCATCATCTTAGCTCACAGCAACCTCAAACTCCTGGGCTCACATGATCCTCCTGCCTCAGCCTCCTAAGTAGCTGGAACTTCAGGCACCCAACACAATGTCTGGCTAATTTTTCTATAATTGATAGAGATAGGGTCTCACTCTTATTCAGGCTAGTCTCAAATTCCTGAGCTTGTGAGCTCAAGCAGTCCTCCTGCCTCAATGTCCTAGAATGCCATTATAAAAGTGAGCCACTGTGCCTGGTCTTCTCTGAAAATATTTTGACAAAAGATTTGACTACCAAAATGAAGTTCAGTATCAACAGATGCAATTGTCCATTGCACATACACATACATACACAGAGACGCATAGTGCACACGGTATTCTCTTGCTGCAAGAAACTTCTAAGAATATATGTGTTGGGTGGATTAATCCCACCTAAAAAATTGGCAGAACAACTAAAATTAATTATAAGATCTTACCAGAAATTGTCAGTAGCTTAGATTTCCTCCTCCTCACCGTCCTGCTGGTTCCCTGGCACCACCTTCAATACCACCTTCTTCCAATTTTTCAGAGCAGAGGAGCTACGTTACTGCCTTTCTCTCTCCCTGTCCAATCACTGCATTGATTTATTCATCTGCTTAAAGTGTCTAAGGGGCAGCAGGAATTTATTTAGTTTAAGGGGGGAAAATGTTTACTTTTTACAAAGCTGAAGTGGCACCCCAGGACGATTCGTACCCACTGCTGGTGAGTGAAAAATACCAGTATTTGGAGTGTCAGAGTGAGTCATGGCGCAGTTTGTTTCTTGAAATCCCAAATTGTTTTCCTTTCTTGCTGCCCAGAGCTTGGTGAATGTTGATCAACAAAATATAATAAAGATATTTTTTCCTCTGGTCTCCTGTAAACGATTTGAATGCCAAAGTGCTGGGCATTCTTGTGCTGCAACATGCTGTGCCTCTTACCGGGTTGAGCAGTGGTTTTAGCCGACGTTGTTATCTCTTAGGTTCGGGTGTCACTTTTTTTCCCATGGTAGTGGTGATTTTTATACCCCAAATAGTAAGTGGTCAGCAGCTAAAAGAGACTAACCAACATTTTCCTTCTATAGAGATCTCTGATTTCTAGTATATTCGTCCAGTGGAAAAGTGGGAGTATAGGGAACAGCTGGTGGTGTCAGAGAATTGCATACATTTTGGAAAAGGGAGACTTTGCTCATGTTGGAAATTTAAAGCTTTCTGACAGTGTATTGAGGGCTGGTTTCATGTCATTTTTTAAAATTGTTATTTGGAGAACAGTTGTACAGAGTATAGCTGTTCTTTACCCTTGGTTAGACTACAATGATATACAGAAGTTTTGGATTCAACCCTTGGCTGTACTAACATATTGAAGGAATTGAATTCTGTATTAATGCATGGTCTTCCACCTAGCTGAAAACATTTTCCCCCAGTTACTAGGAACATAAAAGCAAAGAACCAAGGTTTGATGAATAATTCTGTTCCTTGTGTTTCATGGACATACATTCACTCTGTAGACCTTATTTTGCTATGGGAATTAGGCCATGGATTTCCATATATACATCCACCTTCTAGAAGTTTCAATCAGCTATGTAAACCCTAAGCAAATCTGAGTAGTATTGACAGACTGGCCAGCTTCACAAAAGTGACTTTGGGTAATTCATGGTCACATTTGTAAGGTGCTCTAGCGATTCCCTGTCTGGGTTAGAGGACTGAGTGATTCTTGACTCCTGACCTTCTGCCAGGAATTCTCCTTCTCTTCAATTCATCATTAATTTTGAAAAGGGAAGATTAGGGATTCCAGCACCAATTAGTTTACATCTGAAGGTGAACTGAGCCTAAAAGACAGTCATCAGTGAAGAGCTAAATCCACAAACATTATTGATTCACATTCCTCTCACTTTGACAGCCTATCTATTTTCTGATTATTTGGGTTTTTGCAATATATTAATCCAGTGGCTTTGCCAAAACAATGTAATATTTTATGCAAAATAACTCATTTATTAAAAAACTTCCGACTTGGCAAACTTTACTTCCTAGGTTGCCTGCCTCCCTGCTCAAAAATTGCTTCTGTATGTTTTTCCTTGTTTATTTTCACAAATGTCTTTTCAACGGGTTCTCAGTTTAGTATAGTGGCCAACGAATACCAAAATGAGGTTTTGTTAGTGATGAATGACCAATGTGGTTTCATTAATGTTTATGGAAAATGGGCATGGTTTTATGTCATTATCTCCTCTCCCCCCCCCACCCCCAGAAACACATCTTCTTAAATCCTTCCCGTGAAATATATATTTTTCTCTGGCGTGAAAGGAGTAGGACAGTAATGAAAGCACCAGGTAGAAATTAGGATTAAGGGAAAGGGAACCTCATAATTGATAAAGCTAATTCTAAGGATTCTGAGCTTGTCTAGGCCTTAAATTGAAGTCACAATGCTGTGTAGATGTTGATACCCTGTGGAAACTAATAGGAGCTTTTATAATTTAAACATTGATTTATAAATAAACGCATCTTAATAAAATCTCACTATCTTTAATTTACCTTATCTTAAATTTGTTCTTTCTTCACTCATTTATGTGATGGCAACCTTGGGTTATTTTGATACAATAGTCTGATGAGGGAAACACTAAAGTCTTCAACCCCCAACCCACAGTGGAGTTCAAGCTTAACCTGTTATACTCATTTGCAAAAATAGGCTAGGTCTGCATTTAAACCAACCAACGTATTTTTTTTTTTGTTTTGTTAAATAACACGTTGACCTTCAGAGAGGACCAGTAAGTCACAGTTAAGGTTATACTGAGGAATGTTAATTAGCTTTCAGCAAGAAAGTTAGAGAAGACAAAGATTGATCTTTCCACTTAAGAGTGAAGTAGTTGGTTTTAACAGAATTTATAACTATAATGTCCGATAACAGAAGGGCATCCTTCTAGTTTAAACTGAAATTGTTTCTTTTGCAAGAGGAACATGCACTTGTTTAAAAGCAAGGAAATTGCTTTTCCTAGTCACAAATCCTGCCTTGTTATAAATTGGGCCTTGTAAGAAAAGTCTTATTTCTGATCAATGATTACACAGTACAAAATAAATAGAAACAAAAGAAGTTTCTATAATACCAGTAAGTAACTTGAAGCCAACAAATGATACTCATGCTCTGAAATTAAAGAATCACCTACAGGTAAAGATTAATTAGGTACATTTAATCCAGTTCCTAAAACTGCCTAGAGAGTGAATGAGAGCTGCTAGGACTCTCAGTCTAGCAGACCCCAGACTTGCTGCCACTCTTCCTCTCTCCACCTCACCTCTGCATCAGCCTGAAGCCCTTTGAGAATTAGCCTTCATGCTTTTGACACTCTTCCCCCTTAAGTGTGGTTCAAAACCTTAGCCTGGCAGCAAGGCCCTTTCACGTTCTGTGTGGATTACCTTTGTAAGTCCCCTCTCACATCATTATCTTCCATTAATGTCCCATTCCAGCTATCTAAGAGTTTTTCCACATTCTCAATGTCCTCTGCCCTAAGTACCTTCCTGCTGCCTCTGCTGACAGGAATTCCTTTCTCTTTATCACCCCAAGAAAGCCTTTGTTTCTTCCACAGACTGTCACATTCTCTCTGAAGCCTTATTCAGCTTCTCCATTTAGAATTAGCCACCATTTTATTTTTATTCCATGACAGTTGAGTGAAAATATTTTTACAAATTTGTCTTCCCAATTAGACTGAATTCCTCCAGAAACTGATCATTGCTGTCTTCATATTACCTTATGATTCTTGGCGTTTATTGATTCCATTTCAGATTGAGAAAAATGAATGAATATTGTACCTATTTTATTAAAAATGTTGTTTTTCCATATATATGTGAAAGATATTCTAATTATGAAAATATTTTTTAACAATTTGTAAATATTGGAAAAAGTGATGGGACTCAACTTCTTGACTCTGCTGTATTAGGTGATCTTGAAATATTTTTAAAAAGTTTCTATGCCTTATTTTCCTTATTTATCAAATAGCAATATATATTTTGAATTATTGCTATAATGTTTTAAGCAATAATTTATGAAAGTACTTATAAAGCCTTAAAAAAATCTATGAATGTGATTTTATTATTATCACATATATTATGCTCAAATGGACCCTTAATTTCCAGTCTGATGTTTAAGTAACATCTACATTCAATTATTCTGGAATGTTAACAAAATTGCAAAGTTTCATGAGTTTGTTTTATATATGATATTTATGCAAAATTGCTTCTAAATCAGCAGTTATGTTTATATATATATCTGTGTATATATATGTACAAACACATAAAGTCAGTCTTCTATTTATAGAGTTTCAGAGCAAAAGTGATACCCATTCAGTGAAAACTATGCTTCAAATTTTGCTAGACCTGGGCTGGCAATATGCAGTACGACACTCTATCATGATTCTGGGCAGTGACAGCTCCCCACCAGCCATGCAATCAGGACGGTAAACTACCAGTACTCCTCTACATTATACTGTCTCAACAGATGATTTTGCCCAACTCTAGACTAATATAAGCATTCTGAGCACACTTAAGATAGGCTAATTATGTTTGGTTGTTTAGGTATATGAAATACATCTTCAACTTATAATGAGTTTATCAGTACATAACCCTACGGTAAGTTAAGGAGCGTGTGTGTGTGTGTGTGTGTGTGTGTGTTTGTGTGTATGTATGTATCCCTTTTGAGGCTAAAAGTATGTTTGCATACTCTTCCATTTTAATGATTTAGTAATTCATTGCACAATATGTAACAAATATTGTACTCACCTTAATGTGTGCTAGAAGTATGCAAGATCTGGGATGTTGCATGCAAATTGTACAGATGATAATTCTAAAATCACACTTCTCTATCCCATCTCTCACAAATAAGACCCATTTGGAAAATAGACTTTAGAAATCCCCTTATAAAACACTTTTTTTTTACTGAGGGTTAGCAGCCTAGGTATGTATAAAATGAGTTGTCCTATGATCTCTCTCTAGGTGGAGATGGAGCTGGGATTTGAATTCAGGTGTTTCAACACTTTGTTCAGAGCTACTTCAGACTTTTGTCAGGGAATGTTCTGAGAAATCCTATTACTATCTTTTAAAATCTCAATATCTGCTCACGTAGGGGTATAGCTAATAGCTATGAAATATTCATCTGAATGTTTAAAAACATGGAAAACATGGGCCTTCTTCATGACAATATGAAACTATTCTTTCATACAGTTCACCCCTGCACTATCAACTTTGACTTCACTGGTTCAATAACTACATATTAAAAGCATAATATGTAGCTGTTGTGGAAGACAAAAAACTTCAGTGCCATGGTCAACATTAGATCTCAACCTGAAATTAGTGGTAGCTGTCTTACAAAACATAGAGTTCTACTCTAGCAGCATATCCTGAAATTTGAAGTGGTGTCTAACACTTTGAATAGGTCACAAATTCCATTCATTATCTTATGAACATTATATACCTTTTCTTAGAACTAGAAGTAGTAATGACATTCAATATTGCACCAGTTAAATTTGGCATGTAATATTTGAGGGTAAGTACTTTAAAGCAGTGGTCCCCAACCTTTTTGACACCACAGGCCAGTGTCATGGAAAAAAATTTTTCTATGGATAGGGAGGGGGTAAGTAGGGTTTTGATATGAATCTACAAGCAATTGATTTATTACAGTCTCTGTGCAGTTAAACCTCTCTGCTAATAATCTGTACTTACAGACGCTCCCGAATGCCAGCTTGTACGCTTTGGCCCATACCTTCTCATTTATCCTAACCTCCTAGCCCATGATAACCATCATTCTGCTTTGTTTCTATGATTTTGACTTTTTCAGAAGCACAGGTAAATGATGTGGAATATTTGTCTTTCTGTGTCTGGCTTATTTTGTAAAATACAATGCCCCCCGGGTTTATCCATGTTGTCATTAAATGAGGACATATTTTGTGAGGATGAATAATATAGCATTGTATATATCACATTTTCATTATCCACTCATCTATGGTCACGTGCTTAGATTATTTCTACATCTTGGCTATTATAAATAATACTGCAATGAACCTGGGCATACAGATGTTGTTTCAAGTTTCTAACTTAATTTCCAATGGATATTTACCCAGAAGTGGAGTTGCTGGAAGGTCTATATTTAATTTTTTGAACAATCTCTATTTTGCTCTCATGATGGCTGTGACAATTTACTTTCCACCAGCATTGTACAGGATTCTCTTTTCATGAATTAACATCAGCATTTTTTGTCTATCTGATAAAGGTATTTTAATAAGCATGAGGTGGTATCTCATTGTGGATTTGATTAGTATTTACCTGTAATTAGTGAAATTAAGCATTTTTTCATTTTTTAATTTTTCCTGTTGGCCGTTATATGTCCTCTTTAGAAAAAAATCACTGTTAAGGAGCACATCTTTTTTATAATTTATTAAAGTTCTTTGCCCATTTTTTATTAGGAGTATTAGAGTGTTAGGAAATTCTGAATTTGACTATATACTTACTTTACCAGTGTGTTTTAAACTTTTCTTTATTTTCATAATACTAATTAGCATCCTTCATTTCTGACTGTCTTAAGCATTTTTATAGACAGATACAGTTATGAGGAAGTTACTCAGATTTAGTTTATCTATGAAAGTTTGTATCCATATTCATTTCTGAAGGATAGCTTTGTTTAATAATTATTCTGAGTTTTTTTTTTTTTTTTCTTCCTCAGCCCTTTTAATGTATCATTCCATTCTCTCCTGGACCACAAGATTGCCACTGACAATCTGCTAATAATCTTATGATGCATGCCTTATATTTTCAAGTCTCTTTGCTCTCATAGCTTTTGAGATTACCTTTTTGTCTTTAATTTGTAACAATTTGTTTACAAATGTTATGGTGAAGTGTTTTTGGATGAACCTGTTTAAGAAATTTTAAGCCTCATTTTTTTTTTTTTTTTTTTTTTGAGACAGAGCCTCAAACTGTCACCCTGGATTGGGTGCCATGGCATCACAGCTCATAGCAACCTCCAATTCCTGGGCTCAAGCGAGTCTCTTGCCTCCGCCTCCCAAATAGCTGGGGCTACAGGCGCCTGCCACAACGCCCAGCCATTTTTTGGTTGCAGCCGTCATTGTTGTTTGGCGGGTCCTGGGGCTGGATTCAAACCCGCCAGCTCAGGTGTAAGTGGCTGGCGCCTTAGCCCGTTGAGCCACAGGCGCCAAGCCGAAAACTGTTAATTTCTTATACCCATTCAGTGTGTGCATTGTATATACCCCACCCTGTCTCTGCCAATTTGAATCTCATCCCTGCTCTAATTTTCTTCCATAGTTTCCTTTCCAGGACCTATACCACTCCTGACTCAACAGCTCAAAGATGACTTGATTGTTCACCTCTTCAAAAAAGACAATAATGGGGCTCAGTGCCTGTGACTCAAGTACCTAAGGTGCCAGCCACATACACCTGAGCTAGCAGGTTCAAATCCAGCCCAGGCCCACCAAAACAACAATGATGGCTGCAACCAAAAAATAGCCGGGCATTGTGGCAGGCACCTGTAGTCCTAGCTACTTGGGAGGCTGAGG
>CAUYON010211383.1:0-14624 GCA_963573935.1 Arctocebus calabarensis
GTCACAGCTGCCGGCAGGATTAGACCGAACGAACACACGCAACCACTTGCCAGATCTCCACTGCTTTTGCCTTCCTCAGGGGGTCCAGAAGTCTCACGCTGTCTCCCTGTGTCCCCAAAGGGATGTTTCTGGGCAGGTCTCGTCAGCCAGAGATGCCTGAAGTCTTCTCTCCCCAGTCTCACCGAGCCCAGTTGCAAGGAAGCTGTTACTCAGCCACCATCTTGGCTCCTCCAATTTTTTCATTTCTTTGTGTCTTCAAATTTTTTTAATCAATGCTTTATAGTTCATAGCATGCAGGCCTTTTCTCTCTTTGATGAAATTTGTTTCTATGTATTTTACTTTTTGGTAGCTATTATAAGTGAAACTGCTTCCTTAACTTCTGTTTGTACACAGTTCATTCTTAGTGTAAAAGAAATGTTATTGATTTTTATATTGTTGATTTTATATCCTGCAAGTTTGCTAGCATTTTTTAAATGGAGATTTTAGCCATTTCTATAAAGAAGATAGTGTCATATGGAGAATTTAAATATTTATTTTCCAATGTGAAATATTGCATAATATGAAGTTGAAGAATTTATGCTGGACCCAGACTACATATTCTACATAATTATCTTAGAATACAGAAGACAGTAGGGCTACAGATTGTATTATTATACTTGAATACATGCCCAAAGTAAATGTAAAACCTATATGGGCACTAGAGATAAAGAATTTACATTACTAGCAAAACCAACTGAATGCTCTGTTGAGGCTCATACCTTTCTCATACTGTTAGTTCTATGATTTGTTTTGTATATTTTTTTCATTCTTGTATCCGTCAATATAATTGTAGGTAAGAAATCAAGTGAAAAGAAGTACATGTAAAATAAATAATAAAACTGGACATATATTCAGAAGAAAAAAATTCATTTTATCATAAGGACATTTGGACAAGACTGTTTATTGCAGCTCAATTTACAATTGCCAAATTGTGGAAACAACCTAAATGCCCACCAAACAAAGAATGGATTAATAAACTGTTGTATTAGTATACCATAGAACTCTATTCAGCTGCTACAAAGGATGGCGACTTTACATCTTTTGTAGTAATTTGGATGGAGTTGAAATTCATTCTTCTTGGTAAAGCATCACAAAAATGGAGAAGCAAGGATCCAATATACTCAATTCTGATATGTGGACAATTGATGCTAGTACATGGTGGGGAATGGGGGATGGGGGGCAGAGAGAGGGAGGAGACAGGGGGGTGTGGGCCCACACTGTGTGACACACCTCTTAGGGACAGGTCACTATTATTAGAGGGACTTTACCCAGCAAATACAAACAGTGTAAACTGGCTCTTTGTACTCTCAATGATTCCCCAACAGTAAAAATAAATGAATGCATAAATAAATAAATAATGAAATAATTACTAAAGAAACTTCTCGGTGTAGAATTAATGAACTCTTTCTCAAAAGTCATAATTTCACTTTTTGTTCATTCTAAGCTCACCAAACAATCTTTCACATGGAAATTCACAGATTTATACTACAAGGAAGAAAATTTGTTTATCTTTGTCCTGGCCCCAAGGTTTTTCATAGTAAATAATTACTCATTTTGGTAATAGAAGTAAATTTTATAATTTGGGTTATTATGAGTGAATATTTCAAAATTTACTGTTCACTGGTTGACATACTACAGAATTTAATAAATGGTTTGATAAATACTTTATCACAAAGGGATATTCACTGTTCATCAAGCATATGACATAATACAAAACACATGTCCTACATGAGCCCATTTTATCTTGAAACCAAAATCAAGTTTTAAAGGCAAGATATTAGGTTGGTCTGACTTTAGTTACCTTATTCCTTCTGGTAGACAATTTCACAGTGCTCATAAGTACTAATTCTAAGCCTGAATTATAATATCATAAATATCGAAGGCTTCTTTTACTTTCTTTTTCTGTGATATTCTGTCTATGTGTAATGAGAAACTATCTGATCAACTTATAACTGTTACATTTGACCAAATATAAGTATTTGACAAAGCAACAAGAGATTAATTTGTGAAAAAAATATTTTTTAATTGAATATATGTTCATAGTATATTAAAGAAAAGTAAAAAAAAAGAATCATAGAGGAAGTTAGTCAATGATAACTAGATTTTTATAGTGCTCTCGAGTTTAAAACTGTACATCGACATAGGTAATTTGATCTTAACAATAACTTCATGTAGGATACAGAATACAGTACATTATTCACATATACAGATGTTGAAACTAGTATTCAGATTTTGTACTCTGGAGAACAGCCATGCTGGGGACAAAATAGCAGATTGGAAAGGGCATGGCTTTTGAATTTGATGGCGTATGTTGAAAGCACAGCTGATCCATCTAATTATCCATGGGGGTTCAACAACTTACTTGTCTTCTCTGGATTCGTTTTATTTTCCATTTCCGAATTGGAAGTAATAATAACGTTCCCTACATTTGTGATAAGGAGAGTACAGGCAATGTAATTATAGACTTGACTTATAATGGTCATTAATAAATGCTAGTTGCCTTTATGATTAATGACACTTTGATTATTATGATTAACTCAAATCTTTCCATTTTACATAAAATGCTTCTTCATTTAAAAAATAAAAGGTAAAGACAAAATAAACTCCCATTTCCTTTCTTGGAACACAACCTAAAGTAATGTACAATGTAATTCCTCCTTTCAGTATATTTTAATGGCTTTTTATCGAAACATAATTGACATACAATAAAATACTTGTTTAAAGTCTGCCACTTGACACATTTTAACTTATTTGTAAAATCATCACTGTAATCAAGACAATAAAAATTTCTTTTAAATAAATGTAGTAAACTTTAATCTTTATATATTATGCACAAAAATAGTAATATTTCCCATAGGGGATGTAATAAAATGCATTTCAGAGTCTCATTTTTACTTGAATCATTTTAATTCTTAAAAACTGATTTAGACTTTATTTTTTTTTCCCCTCACAGAAAGTATAACTAGAGCTCTGTGAATGTGTATGTGTGTGTGTGTGTGTGTGTGTTTTAATATTTTAGGAATATTCTGCAATGATAAACAAGTTTGTCTACAAACAATACCTTAGGTAAAACAGAGATTTAATTCTCAAAAACATAAAGTATTTTATAGGGTTTTTTTTCAGTTGATGCATTGATTTCATTATGCTATTGTGTATCCATTCTTAGTAGTGATTTTTTTCTATTTTTAAGACTGCTGATTTATTGTAACAAGTTGGCTGCTACTGCTGTGGGCAATACAAGAAATGTGATAAAAGAGAGATGGACTCAACCCCTTTTTCATTAGGAAAGCAAAAAGTTAACTCAAAGCCTCAACACATTTTCCCTTGGAATTGACTGGAACTGGGTATTAGTGTACCTCAGATGACAGAGAGTATGAGAAATTTAATCCCCAGCAAAGAGACAAAAAACTATGGCTTGACAAATAATGATATTATGATTGTCTAGGACAAAACGATCTTGGATCGTTTGCATGTGTATTATCTTGCATTGTTTGCATGTGTATTATCTTGCAGAAATCTTATAGTGTTCTTCAATAGCTTTCCTATCATGCAAAAAGGAAATTTTAAAATCATTATTTCTCCTTCTCCTTCAAAGCTAGGGTCTCACATTGTTCTGTCAAATCAGAAGATTTAGTTAGATTTTCGGGGAAATTGTTGTAACATGCAAAACATTAATAATGATCATAGAAATCATGGTGGAAGGGAAATTCTGAGGCAGTCAGCAGGTGGAAAGGCAAGTTTCTGAATCCATCCTCCTCCCCACATTGACCACCTCTTTAAGTTGACCTAATTTCCAGACACTGGACATGCACCATATTTACATATCAGTGCAATACGCCTGGTTTCTTATGATGAACAATGTCTACTTGTTCAAAGGCATCTTATTTCTAAAATAATAATTTTAAGAGTTGTTTCTCAAAGGTCTTTCTAGTCTTTTTCTCTTGGCTTCCAAACTTTTCTATTAATACCTGCAATCTTTCATAAATACTTCTTTGCTTAAAATAACCATAATGTACTCTGTTGTATGTTACTATTCTCTAAATAATGGACCAGCTTAGGATAACAAAAGAAAGCTGGGGGAAAAAAATGAATAGAGATATTGTATATCATAGGCTGATTTGTGTTTTACAAAAACTTCATAGGTTGAAGTCCTAAACTTTCAAAATGTGCAGATAAGGTCTCCAAATAGGATTAAGGTGAACACCATTCTAATATAACTGGTGTTCTTATGAGAAAAATGAATCAAGAGAAAGAATGAACAAAGGAAAGATCCTGTTAAGGAAGACAGAGGAAAATGATTGCCGTCTACAAGTATTAGAGAGGCTTCATAAAAATGAACCCCCTGACTTTGCTCTCTGACTTCTACCTTCCACAACTGTGAGAAAACACATTCCTGTCATTGCAGCTGTTCAGTCTAAGGTACTCTATTAGAGCCGTCTTAGCAAACCAACACATTCCCATAGTTTACAGACAACATCTGCAATTGTCACTATTTAAAACCCAAAAGTTTGAGACCCTACAAACTACAGTAGCACCTCTCCAGTTGACCACTCCCCCACATTGACCACCTCTTTAAGTTGACCTAATTTTCAGAGACTGGACATGCCCCCTATTTACATATCAGTAGAGTAGGCCTGTTCCTTATGTGAACATGTGTGTGTGTTGACCCCTTTGTTACAGTCGCTTGGGGTGGTGAACTTACAGAGGTTCTACTATGTTTAAACTAAAATATAGTTCAAAATATGTACTGAATACTCAATAGAAAACACTTCTACATGAGTTAAAAAATAATAGGGAGATGAATTGGAATACAAAAATTCCATTGCAAAAGATTAAAAAATAATATTCTCTAGTAGAATATGTGGGGGATTTTAATGTTGAAAATATAAACACTTCATTAAAGACATACAAGATGACCTGTTTTGTCACATGTTCATATATTTGAATATTTCTTATCATAACTATATAAAATGGAGCCGAAAAATTATATGTATTTCCAATAAAATTTCTAAACATATTTCCTTGAGAAGAGATAAGCCAATGTTAAAAGGGGTAAAAAATACACATATAATGGGAGGTTGAGGCAAGAGGCCTGACTAGACATCAGTTACCTGAACATCTCAGAAAGAAGGAAAAGTTTTAGATTTAAAAAACAAAAAAAAAGGACCCAGGTGTAATTCTAAAGGGAAATTCCAGAAATACAGGAGATTCCACAGGAAGAAGCTGTGGAGCAGAACAAGGAGAAAGATTTTGTCAGAGTTCAATACACAAGAAATTTAGAGGCCCCTGGACAGAGTAGGTGAGGAGGTTTGTTTTTTCTCCTCTCACACTGCTAGCAGATAGCAGGTTCCCGAAATGTTGATGATCTTCTCTACCCTCATTTGCTGAAAAGCTGCTGCCATAATAGGTGGGTAGATCTCCTGAGCTCACGAGTTCAAGACCAACCTGAGCCAAAGTGAGACCTGGCTGAGCCGGGTGTTGTGGCAGGCCCTGCAGTCACAGCCACTCAGGAGGCTAAGGCAAAAGACATCACTTAAGCCAAAGAGTGTGAGATTGCTGTGACCTGTGACAAAACAGCACTCTACTGAGAGCAATAAAGTGAGACTCTGTCTCAAAACAAAACAAAGCAAACAAAAAAGGCACTGGGCAGTCAGCCCTTTTCGGGTCACTCCTCATACCACAGACCAGAGCCAAGGTAATAAATGCCATATTGCTTTCCCATCCACTCTGTGCCTTTGTCCTGCCAAGGGAACGTCAGCCTTTGAATTTTCTTTGTCAGTGGCTCACACACAAACATTTCCAAAACCTACCAGCAGGGGAATCATGTGATCCCACAAGTTAGATGCTCAGGGAAGGCTTTCTTCAGGGGACAGGAACGTACAACAAGCCAGAAGGAAGGGAAAGGAGTAGTTCAGAGAAAAAGATATTAGATTGACAGCTCTTCTTTATTAAAACCCTTCTACTTCTCCCCCTCCCCGACCCCTGGCTGACAGCTTCTGGCACAGTCGTGGCGGTTCTCATGGAAGAAAATGGAAAAAAAGGAAATAGCAAAGCTTGGAGAAAAACTAAATGAGATTTTTTAAAAAGCAAAAGAAAAGTGAATGAAAACAGGTTCCTATGTTAAGACAAAGAAAACTGTAAACCACTAGCTGGATTCAGAAATAGAAAAGAAAGAACTCAAGTACGTTGAATCTGATCTGAGGTAAAAAAAGGGACACATACCACAGGAAACAAAATATTACCTGTCACTGCATGAAAACCTCTATGCACACAAACTAAAAAATCAATAGGAAATGGATACATTTTTGGAAATTCAAGAGAATTAATAATTCTTAAAATACCAATAACGTGTAGAAAGATTGAAATAATAATAAAAATTCCCTGCAGAATCACCCCAGAACAGCAGGACTCCCAGCCAAATTCTATAAGACCTACAAAGAACTAACGTCCATTGTATATAAACAGTTCTGTAATATTGAGAAGGGGGTACCTTCCCTAACTCACTCTAGGAAGGCAGTATTACCTTGATTCCAAAGCCAAGAAATGATACAACAAGAAAAAAAGAAAACTATGGGCCAATATCCCTTATAAACAATAGTCCTTAACAAAACACCAGCCAAACAAATTCAACATGATGTCAAAAAGGTAATCCACCATGATCAAGAGGGTTTCATCCCGGGTTTTAAAGGAAGATACCAAATATGCAAATCAAAAAATGTGATTCACCTTGCAAATAGAAATAAAGACAAAGACAACATGATCATTTCAATAAACACAAGGGAAGTATTTGATAAAGTCCAGTACTAGTTCATGATAAAAATGCTCAACCAACTAGGAACTGAAGGAGAAAGTTCTCCATCTTCTTTTATGGCTAAATAGTATTCCATGGTATGCTACGGAATTGGGGGAATTTGGAAATGCCAGTATTTAAAGGGGGTAGAGCATTCTGATTAAAATAGTGAAGGGCATAGTGAGAGAAAATGGCAAAATGATTACATTCCTGTGAGACCTGGGAAAAACATTTTTGCATAAGTTAAGGTAAAAGTTAGAAGGGTAAAAGGACAGAAGGAAGCCCCAGTAACGTAGCTGTCCCTGTGTAGGTCGAACAATGTTCCATCCTGTCTCGTCTCTTCTGTCCCGCACCTGTGAAGAAAAACTTGTAATGCTTTATTAGCGTGGAATTGAAAATTCAGGAGCTTGAAATAGCTAGCAGACCTAGAGTTACAATTTGCATGTCCTTGCTTATGGAAGGCCAGCAAGGAATTTCCTTAATGAAGGATCTATAGGGCTAAGCTCTTTATCTCAGCTTTTTTTTTTCTTGCATGAGAAGTTAGAGGAGCGATCCTCGAATTTATATTTTCTTTTAAAATGTAGTCTATAATGTAGACAGCTTAAAATATACTGCATTTAAATCTAACAGGATGGTTGAGAACAAGTTAAATGGGTCTGTTTGTTTTTAAGTTTTCTACGTTTAATGCATTGCTATAATATTCATTCTTATTGACTGAGAAACATAAAGAAAAAATATCATACCTGCAGTAGCACTGTCTAATGGAAAAACAATATGAGCCATATATGCAATTTTAAAATATCCAGTAGCCATATTCAAAAAAGTAACATGAAACAGGTAAAATTAATTACATATTTTATTTAATCTAATATATCATAGAATTATCTAAAATGTAATCAACATAAAAGTAAACTATGTATTCCTTTATTTTGTAATTAATCTTTGAAATCCAGTTTTTATTTTACCTTCTACTACATTTTAATTTAGATAATGTTTTTATAAATACTCTATCTGCATTTAGATTCCAAAAATTTACAGGTGAAAAGGTAGCATGACTTGCCTAAGTTATTTCAAACATTATTAAAATTTTATGAAAGAGACTTAAATATCAGCTTAATAGATATCAATATTTAAAAATTAAATTTAAATAAAGCTAAAAATCCAATACCTCAGTCACATGAGCCACATTTTAATTTCTCAGTGGTCATATGTTACTGACAGGTTGGAAAGCCAAAATTCAGAACAAATACTGAAAAAATTATACCAAAATGCATAGCTAACTGGAAAATAGTGACTTCAAACTCATTCTCAAATAATATAAAGAAAAATAGAGCATGCAGAGCAGTAGAGAAAAATTCACAAGGGGGGACATAAAACAAATAATGGTCAACTGTAAATTTTCCTTATTAATATGTACAGACTAGTTTAGAAAAATGTATTAAATTTCTATGTATGAGTTTTTTGGGCTTTCTATAAATAGAAAGGTAAAGATTAAATATATAAAAACAAATGGAGAAAAAGATATATCTTTCAAATAGCAAACAATAAGAAGATAAGGGTACTTATATCAATGTCTGATAAATATACACAATCCAGACAAAGGCAAAAATAAAAAGAGTCATTTTATGACTATAAAAGTGTCAATTCCTCAGGAGGACAGTGACAAATATGTACGTGCCCGTCACAATCATAATGGAGAGTTTTAACACACTTCTCTTATTTTGCTTGAAAAATTTAAGCAGGCATTCTCAAGTATTTTGTTCTCAGAAACGATTTACATTTTCAAAAACTTTTCATTATTAGGTTATATGAACTAATGTTACCATTTTATGAAATGAGTGAAAAATTTCATATTAATTTTAATTAATTAATCAATTTATTACTTTATTTGTGACTAAATATTTGTTTAAATAATGGAATATTATATATGACTACTTTTTTCAAAATTTAGATGATTAATATTATTTTATATGAGTTTAAAATGTATTACATAACTTAATAAAGGTCAATTAGATTCTGATCATCTTCTGCATTCAATCTGCTACAATATGTCATGTTGCTGCTGATATACAAGGAAAATCTGGTTTTACATACAGGTGATGCTTAGAAATGGAGATGTATTTTAATACCTATGTGAGAAAATGTAGTATCTTTTTGACAATACATAGAAACTGGATTATTTTAGTAAATTAAAGCTTAATATTAAAATGAAAATTAAGCCATATTAATGAACTCTTCATGTTCTTCTGCATTAAAACAACATGGTTTTATTTTGCACATTGAATGACTCTTTGGAGGGTTCTTGGTAGTACCAGGACTACCTAGCCCACGCTTTGAGAATCAATGAACTATGCACGCACGAACACACACAAGAATACAGGAAATATGTAAACTGTTTGAACAACAATAGCTACCATTATTATATGACTGATATTTATGGACTACTACATTCAACCATGTAATTCACATAATTATCAAACATATATGGCATACTACTGATTAACCACGTTCTGGGGTAAAATGTAATAAGCGTAAAGTGTTTGGAATCAAACACACATTTCTCTAACTAAAATGGAATTAAGCTATAAATCAATACTGAGAAAATAGTAGAATACGAAATATTTGATAAATTAAGCAACAAATCTCTAAATCGTCCCAGGATCTATGAAGAAAATATCAGTGGAATTAAAACAATTTAAACCTGAATAATAATTAAAGATCAAAGTATAAGATGTGTAGCTACTGTATGTTAAGGGATATTTTTGATTTTTTGATAAATTCAATGAAGTAAAGTTCCATCTTCAAAGGCTAGATACAAAAAAGCAAAGTATAGGCAAAATATATAAAAGAAAGGAAATATTAAAATAAGATCAGAAATTAACATATAGAAAATCAGATAACGGAACAGAATTAAAGCCAAAATCTTGTTCTTAGAAAAAAACAACAAAATTGACAGCCTCAAAGATAGACAGAGCAATAAACAATATAGAAAATAGAAATCATCAATATTCAGAATGAAAGAGATGTTATCAGACATTAAAAGAGGATGCAAACATTAAAAAGAGGATGCCACAATATTATGAACTTTATGCCATGAACACTTAGCCAAAATAAATAAATTTCTGGTAAAATACAATCTACCAGATTTTATATAAGTATTCTTCTAGAATACTTAAAAATTTATAAGATTTAAAGCATTATATTGACTATCCCTTACAACCTTGAAAATTTATATTAAAAAATAGGAGACTTTCTGACATCAAAATCAGTTATAACTTATAACAATTACTATAATGTGAAATTAGCTTATGACAGATATATAAATGAAACAGTAAGGAATCCAGAAATTCTATTCCAATTGTCACATACAATTTTTTTTCCCCCAGTGATGCTAAGAAAATAATCCAGGGAAAGGAAAATTTTACAACAAATGTTTCTGCAGTAACTGGACACCTATGTGGGGAAAATATAAATTTTTACTCCCTATTTCTGACCTTACACAACATGTAACTTATGACAGATTCATGACATGATTACGATAACTGAAACCATAAAACTTTTAAAAGAGATACAAAAAAATAACTTCTTAGCCTGGTGTTAGTGAAAGAATTCTGGTTAGGTTATAGAATGCAATAAGCAAAAGACAAAAATTGAAGAAGAAAACAATGATAAGTTAAAATGTCTCAAATGTAAAAAATTTTAGTTAGACACAACACTATTAAAATAATAGAGGCTTGGCTCCTGTGGCTCAATGGGCTAAGCCAACAGCCATGTACACCTGAGCTGGCGGGTTCGAATCCAGCCTGGGTCACCAAACAAAAATGAGGCTGCAACCAAAAAATGGCCAGGCGTTGTGGCAGGTTCCTGTAGTCCCAGCTACTTGGGAAGCAGAGGCAAGAGACTCACTTGAGCCCAGGAATTGGAGGTGGCTGTGAGCTGTGGTGACACAGCACTCTATCCAGGGGGACAGCTTGAGGCTCTGTCTCAAAAAATAAATAAATAAATAAAATAAAATGAAATAATAGATAGATAAGTCTAAGAATGAGAGAATTTATTTGTAGAATATATACCTGATGAAGGACCATACAGATAAAGAATTTCTACAACTCAACAAAAAGTTAAAAAAAAAAAAAAGAAGATCAGAAATGTGAACAGGCACTTCAAAGGAACACAAACAGCCAATGAGTGCATAAAAAAAAATCTTTAACATCATTAGTTGTCAATGGAAGTTAAACTTAAGATTTATGCATGTATTAGAGTTTTCCAGAGAAACAGAACCAATTTGTCTTCACAATATTGGTTCTGTTTCTCCAGAGAACCTTGACTAATACATGCACAAATATATATCAGAGAGAGGAAAGATAGGAGGGTAGAGAGGAAAGGGGGTAAGATAGAATGTGTGTGTTAATTTTATGGAATAGATTCAAAAAATTGTCAGATAGGCTGGTTGGTGGGAAGAGCTCTTAGAGAAGGAAGAAGATAGTTGGCAAAATCCTTTTCTCTTTAGGAGACCTTAATCTTTTCTCTGAGGGCTCTCAATGGATTGGATGAGTGCCACGTAGATTTTGGAAGTAACCTGCTTTACTCAAAATCTATTGATGTTTAGGTTAATCTTTTCTAAAATACACCTTCCTAGCAATATTCAGTATAGTCTTTGACCAATTATCTGAGCATTGGGTACATTATTTTCTTCGTATGTTGTATATAAAAAGAAACTGAAAGAACCCTGCAAACCATTATTGGACACTAGTTAAAGACAAACAGTGAGGGTTCATGGTAGTTAATGGTTGAAATTTACATTGAAATGTGCCAGAGAACTCTAATGGATTAGTTGATGGATGTAGGAATAGATGGATAGATGCGTAATAAAACAAGAACCATGGAAAGATAGACTTTAGGTTGTGGATGAATAGACATTCATTATTAAGTTGTCATATGTTGGAAAAAATATAAAGAAATTGCATGTCAAGCATATAGTCAAGAGTCAAATGAATGGACATGGGAATTTAGAGAAGGAAGAATTACATTCTTTAGTGTGAACTTCACAAATGAGGACAATATTCATAACCAGAGGGGAAAGATGGAAAACTTATTCTTAATAAGATTTCAATAATGGATTGATACATAGACCAATATGCAAAAGATATACAAAAGATTAGAAACAATTGAAGGGAAAGAACAAGTGTGTTAGGAATGAATGATAATTATTTCTATAATGAAAGACACCAACGTTTAAATTTTTAGATAGCAACAATTTTAGTTGACAAGTTAGGGACTTTCTGTACTCAGATTCATTTGCTCTTTTTTAAAATATTTGCTCTTACCTTTATAATGTACTGAGTTTGCAATAATACCATGCTTTTAAATTAAAAAAGCATTTTGTATTTTCAAGAAAAAAGAAAATATAAATGTTGCAAAGCAAATTTCCCAAGGGCATAATGCATTTATGGATTAAACAATGTTTAACTTAAAAGTTTCTTACTCTGATTTACAAGAATAGTCTATGCTTAATGAGCTAACAAATTCGTTAAAAGTATGTTTTCTCAACTCTAGCATTCAATGAGCCAAGAAAAACAAAACTTAAATAGAAAAAGCAGTATTGGCCTTTTTTTCTTTGTTTTGGCTGGCAGACAATTATTGGCTTAGTCTCAATTCATAGAATGTTAATGCAGCTTTTAAGTGGCACATTAGTGCATTTAAGAAAAAAAAAAGAGCATGTATTGCCAGTACTGTCCTTTTATGAATCTATTATCTTTATATCATAAAATATTTGTCTGGCAGAGAAATAAAGCAAAATTGTTTCATAATGTATTATATGTGTGGTTGCTTATGAATTTGTTATTTTATTAAAAGCCCAATAGTTGTACAGAGTACTGTAAAGATTCTACTGGAGGCAAATTTTATTATATAAGTTGTTTTAAAATATAAAATATATGTTTAATTACCACTTCAAATATCTTATATATTTATTGAAAGGGTAATGTGTTATACATGTAAAAGAATGTTGGCTGAAGCTAGGTCAGATAAATCAAACTAGTGCATTTTATTTTTCCACAGTTATATTTTCAAGCAATTATTGACAATAAAGTTGACTATGTGAAATAAAATATTTATTTAGGCAAAGAAATTGCCCTGAAAATAGTTGTTTTGTTTTCTTTCTCCTTTGGGTAACAAAAAGGTGTAAAATAATCTATAATTTTTTTGTCTGAACTATACAATTACAAATATTCATAATACATTTAGAGTAGAATGTTGCAGTTAAGAGCAGAGAACTTGATTTCTGCCTTCATGTGGTCAAAGCCATGTATAACAGTTACTGATCTTGAGCACATTACTTAAGGATTCCTTGCTGTGGTTTCTTTTTTTTTTTTTTAAGAATTTTATTAAATCATACTTGTGAACATTGGTGCAATCATGGGGCACAATGTGCTGACTTCATATACAATCTGAAATATTTTAGTCGTACTGTTAAAGATAGCCTTCATGAAATTTTCTTAATCACTATATGAAGACCTTGATATTCTACATTTAACAAGTTTCACCAGTACCCTGCTAAGATGCACCGTAGGTATGATCCCACCAATTGCCCTCCCTCCACTCATCTTCCCCCCTCATCATCAATATTCAGAATGAAAGAGATGTTATCAGACATAAAAAGAGGATGAAAACATTAAAAAGAGGATGCCACAATATTATGAACTTTATGCCAACAACACTTAGCCAAAATAAATAAATTTCTGGTAAAATACAATCCTTCCCCCTCCCCTCTCCTCTCTCCTTTTTCCCTGTGTTCTTGCTGTGGTTTCTTAACTTCTAAAAAAGATATGATAAAACACTTACCTCATTTTTTTCATGTTGTACAACAGATCTGTACAATTATCCTAAAACTTACAAATTAAAGGAGCAAAAGGCAAGAACTGGAGCCCAGACTCTGCAAAGGCACAGGCATAGCTAATATAATAATAATAATAATCAGACATTGTCCCTACTTTTCTTTCCTATAAGTGCTACACAGGAGTCTTGTAGCTGTGATGCTCATAAAAATTCTTAATTTTCTCCTTAAATAACATCACCCTTGTGAAGCCTAAGGCAAATTTTTGAGATAACTTCCAGGCCCCTCAATCCAGTGGATTGGCCAACCCACTCAGACGAGTGGCCCATCCCAAGAACATGACTCAACTGGTAGTGCAACTCCCACCCAGAAATGGACTCAGTATGAGAAGATGATTTCTATACCTATTTGGTGCTGCTTTAAATCTAGAAGACTAGCAGACTCGGTTGTCTAGCCCTTTGACCATAAAATTATTATTAAATACCCTTTCTATTGTCTAGCCCTTTGGCCATAAAATTATTATTAAATACCCTTTCTTCAAGAGGGTGACTTTTCCTCTTTCATTTTTACATGGATGGAGCTGGAACATGTTCTCCTTAGCAAAGTATCTCTAGAATGGAAGAAAAAGTATCCAATATATACACCCCTAATATGAGACAAATTCTTTATCGTTCAAGTGAAGGCTATAACCCATTTATTGCACAGGAAGACGGGGAAAGGGGAGAGGGAAGGAAGGGGAGGGAGAGGGTGGGGGGAGATGGGAATAAGGGTAAGATCACATGTGTGGTACATATTCAAAGGGTCAGGAGAAAACTTCTAGATATGGATCAAAAATGTTTTCATATAGTAAACGAGAAAATATCATGAATTGTATGTCAATCAGGTTGATAAAAATATCTCAGATTGCATGTGAAGCCCCCACATTGTACCCCATGGTTGAACTAATGTATACAGCTATGATTC
>CAUYON010211389.1:0-26442 GCA_963573935.1 Arctocebus calabarensis
TTTTAATATATGAATTTTGGAGCAACATAAACATTCAGTCTGTAATAGTTATATTGGTTCACAAAGAATGTCTGTTACCATAATATACAGACAAATGGTTTACTTTAGTAGTTAAAGCAAAAACAGAACATGGAAAAGCCCGTCTAAGAACTGACTTAAGGTTTCTCTCAATACCAAAATTAAAGTCTCCTTTTAAATGTTTATTTATTTATTTATTTATTTATTTGAGACAGAGCCTCAAGCTGTTACCCTGGATAGAGCGCCGTGGCATCACAGCTCACAGCAACCTCCAATTCCTGGGCTCAAGCGAGTCTCCTGCCTCTGCCTTCCAAGTAGCTGGGATCACAGGCACCCGCCACAATGCCTGGCCATTTCTAGGTTGCAGCCGTCATTGTTGTTTGGCTGGCTTGGGCTGGATTCGAACCCGCCAGCTCAGGTGTACCTGGCTGGTGCCTTAGCCCGTTGAGCCACAGGTGCCGAGCCTCAAATTTTTTTTTAATGTAACAGCTTGTAAGTTGCTTCCCAGTCACTGTTCATTTACTATGATCATTAAGAATATTGTTTATACAGTATTCACTTTTCCTTTTCTTTGGGACAGAATATTCTTTCCTGATTCACTGACTTCAGGTTTGACTATATGACTTGGTTTGACCCATGGAAGTAAGAAGATTTTATAAATGTACTTATATGATTTGGTTTGAGTTCTGTACTCCAGGGATATGCCATGAGAAAAGCATGCCCCCTGTGCTACTGCTTCATCCTGGAGCCCAGAACAAATACAAACACAAATGGAGTGGCCAAGCCATGATCACCCGCATATCCATGAACATTTAATGTTTTCATAGCAACTGTAATTTTCCAGTCTAAGCCCAAAGGGGTTGGGAGCAGCACCAAGATCACTGAGTCATGTTATTTAGTTTTAAATGAGTTGGGCTACTGTGCTCTGAATATTTGTGTTCCCCAAACTCATACTTTGAAATCCTTACTCCAACGTGATGGTGTTAGGAGGCGAGGCCTTGGGGGAGGTGATTAGGTCTTGAGGCAGAGTGGAATTAGTGTCCTTATAAAATAGGCCCAAGGGAGCTCATTCTCCCTTTCTTACCATGTGAGAACATAGCAAGAAGGTACAGTCTATAAATCATAAAAGAGGCCTTCACTAGACATCAAATCTGCCAGCACCTTGATCTTGAACTTTCCAGCCTCCGGGACATCAGAAATAAATTTCTATTTTTTATAAGATGCCCAGTTTATGGTATTTTGTTATAGTGACCTGAATAGATTAAGATATGGGCTCACTATACTTCTCTTAGGAAATGAGGCTTACATTAAAATTTATTTATTTATTTAAAGATAAATAAAATACTTATTCAAAATTTATACAGTCATTTCATATTCAAACATTTTAGCACACGTTTTCCCAACACAAACGTTCTTAAATAAGATAGGTTTGTATGAGTAGCAGGATGGCAATATACTATTATTTGGGAGCAATTTTCCTTTCTACTTGTCCATCTTTGACATGATTTTTGCAGTTTGTATAGTCATCGAGGAACACTGCAGTAGGTTTTAGGTAATACACATGAAGAATGCAAAATTAGAAAAAAAAATTCTGCATTCAAATTACATAGGACCTATGATCATTTGAGCAAAATTAGCAAGTACAGGTAAGTGGACAGGGGGAAAATAGCTCCATAAATGTACCACCTAGAGAAAACCTCTGTTAAAATTTCACTGTTTATCTTTATGAAACTTCACATACGTGTGTAATTACAATACACTCACACTGTGCATACTGTTCTGTAAACTGCTTTTATCATTAAGTAATGCTCTAACTTCTTTCCAATGACTGTATAAAGCTATATACTTGTTTTTAATGTCCATATAGTATTTTACACCCCATCTTTGGAAATTTAGTTTGTTTCTAGGTTTGTTTGGAGTTTATGTTCTATTATAAATAACACTTGAAAGAACACTGCTGTGTCCTTTCATTTATTTCATTTTTTCCAATTATTTCCATAGGATAAATTCCTGGAAATGATACTGATAATGCAAAGGGTATGCATGTGTCAAGGTAAGCCCAGGAAGGAGACCTGCTTATGCCTCCTCCAGCCATGTAACTTTTACCACACCTTCCAATCAATGATTAGTGTCACTTTTTGAAAGATTCCCCCTCCTCTGTTTCCTTTTACATCTCTAATATCTTCTCTAATTCCATTTAGAATTTCTCTCATTCCATTGTGATAAACAAAGAAACAAAATAAGACTTCAGAAATGTCTTGAATGAGATGGAATAAGTAAAAATAACCATGACAGCGACGCAGTCTTCTTTCTCAGAAAAAAAAAAAAATTCTCTCAATTTTTGTCTCAAGATTGTTTGGAATAATATCTAATGAAATCATAACCTTTTACAATTTCATGATATTAAGACGGGCTTGTTGGAAATGAGTCATTTGGTACACATTGGGAGTTTTATGGTTAGTTTAATGTCACTGAATTTAATTAAATTAAATTGTCACTTGCACGTCATTATGCTTTGCTAAACCCTCCTCAGTCAGAAAGCTCTTAGTTCTGAGTAAAAATGTACAGTTCCCTCTAAGTTACAAGATCTATTAGACTAATTTATTGGGTGGAGAAACTGAAGTACAAAGCAGGAGACTCTCTAAGAAAAGGAGTAAAACACATCATAAAACTATAAAGGTACCAAGGCCACCAAGGAGGAAGAGAAAATGAACTTAAAGGAGTATTTTCATGTGCTGAAATCAGTCTTCTGCAATCACTAATAGATGAGATTACCCACATGCACCAGCATTTAAAATGGAGTTTTGGCTTGGAAGTGACAATTGGTTTGGGAAACTCACCCTTGCGTTTTCTCCAACTTCCAGAAATCATACAAGTACATGATAAAGAAATGCTCCTTTATTAAATGGATTTATTTTAAGAAGGCACAATCGGAAACAATAGTATTTCAAATATTACAAAATAAAGTATTGCAGTGAAGAATGTATGTAAAATTGAATATATTCAAGAATAATTCTTAAAGCATCTTTTTTATTGTCCTGATCATTCATGTATATTTTGAGGGAAATTAGGAAATCCCAATTACAAGGATGGACTGTGAAAGACTTCCTTCCAACATAACTTTTGCACAGCTACTTTATGATCTGCATATATTTTTTAAAGATTTACATAGAGTTTTACATTTCAAAGTACTTGATTGACAATACCATTTTATGTACAATGTCATGCTCAGAAGATTTTCTTTTTAAAAAATAATTTCCTTTAAAATAATTTACACTTTAAACAATAGATCTCTCTTGGTTTTTATTTGCTCTTTTATCATGTATATTTTCTATGTGCCTTTATATCCAAATTTAGTACAATGAATATTTACTGAATAATAAGTTGGCACAAGATTCTGTGTCAGAGCTCAAAAGAATGAGAAGGATTGAGATAGAAATTAAGCTAGTGGCTCCAGGGGTTGGAGAGATAGAATGAGGAGTAACTCTTCCCTGGGTATTGGGGTCTCCTTTTTGGATGATGAAAAAGTTCTGGAACTGTTACTGTGCTAAATGCCACTGTGCTGTTACTGTTTACTGTTACTGTGCTAAATGTCACTCAATTGTCTTCTTTCAAAGGAGTAGAGTGACAACATATATATTTTACCAGAATAAAGAAAAAATCAGGCAGAAAAAAGAAAAGGAACTAGTAGGGATAAAGAAGGAGAGGCAGAAATTTTCAGCTTTAGAAGTTCATCTAATCATAAAATATATTTAAATTATCCTTCCAGTCTCACTATTGAGTTTATGCAGAAACTGTGTCTAATTCAATTTAATAAGCATGTATTATTAGGGCAGTCATTTGACTTACGATTGCACAGGAATGCTGAAATGAGCCTTCTTTGGTCCTTGCCTTCAAGTAGCTTTTAATTTTAGGGTAACCAAAAATTGCTAATAAAATGTATAATACAAGACAGAATGTCATGAAGCTATACAACAAAGAGGAACACAGCATTAAGAAAGGGAAAAGGATACATAAATTAATTATTAGGCAAAGTGTGGGGGATGAGATAGGTTTCTACTTAATATTTGAGGATGGGTATGATTTTGCTAATCTTATAAGACGGCAAACAAAGATTAGTCCAGGTGAAAAGATGAAGATGAGGAAAAAGTGTAGTGCCAAGAAATGAAAGGTAGTTTTAGTTACAGAGAGCCTATGCTGGGCTGATGGGCACAGTTTAGAAGGCCAAAAAGCAGAAGTTAAGGTTGCAGGATATCCATTGTAGCACAGGACTGAAGACGTTCAGAGTTTGAAGGTGACTTAGAAGTAATTTATTCTGACTATACACCTGCAAAGTGGATCTTTTCTATAAAATCTGACAAATGGCCATTCATCTGTCCTTGGAATCTCTCTAGTGATGCAGAAGTCACCGTATTCTGCTGTTTAGATGGTTGAAATACTCAGAGTTCTTATACTGATCAAAATCCTGCTTCTCCACAATATCTATCCATTTATTTAGTTCTGCTTTCTGAAACTACACAAAGTAACATGAAGTATTTCTTTCCATGTCAGCTTTTCTAGTGTTTGAACCAAGAAATATATTCTCCTTTTTTCCCTCTCTTCTCTTTTCCAAATTAGATTTTGCTGGGTCCTTTAACTGTTTCTCTTTTAACATACTACAATTTTAGTGAATCTGTTCTCTATAAATTCCTGTATCTATTTTTAACATATCAATAAGTACTGAATTTATTTCTCTAGATTTGCTCGAGTAGCATCAATTCTGCTTCTAATGCAACCTCAGCTTCTATTCAAGTTTCTGGCAGGCACATCACCAAGTTGACATATGTTAAGCTTAGAGTCCACTAACACCTGTCTAAAATTGTTTTCTGTAAGTGCAAATAGTAGGTTACTTCTTTTCAATTTTGTACACGAGTGCTGAACTTCTAAATTTATCATTTAAAAATTTCACTGGGTTAGATTTGGCTTATACCGAGAAACTTTGGAATCTTACATATCAACGAATGATTAGGTTACACTTTTTGCATTTGTTAGGTAAAGTTCAAATTATAGTTGAGTCCTTCACCCCAGGGGTGCACCACATACTCTTACATTACTCCCATTAGGTAAATGCTAACCAATCCCCCTGCCTCCTCCTCCTCCGATTTTTCTCCTCCCTGCTTCCCCCACTTAAATTTAATTGTTTTGCTCTCCTGTGAGTGTATAGTTGTTTACGTATTGGTCTCATATTACTATTGAGTATATTGAATACTTGCTTTTCCATTTTTGTGATACTTCCCTAAAAGGAATGTTCTTCAACTTCATCCATGTCAATGCAAAAGATGTAAAGCCTCCATCTTTGCATGGCTGAATAATATTCCATGGTGTACATATACCACAGTCTATTAATCCATTCATGAGTTGATGGGTACTTGGTTTGATTCCAAGTCTTAGTGGTTGTGAACTGAGCTGCAGTGAACATTCTAGTGCAAATGTCTTCATGGTAAGAAGACTTTTTTCTTCTGAATAGATACCTAGTAATAGGATTGCAGGATCACATGGAAGGTCTACTTTTAGCTTAGTTTGCAGTCTCACCAACAGTGTAGAAGTGTTCCCTTCTCTCCACATCCACACCAGCATCTTCAGCTTAGATAGTTTGTGATGTTTTTCTTGCAGGGAATAGGCGATATCTCAGAGTGGTTTTGATTTGCATTTCTCTGATGACTGTGGATGATGAGCATTTCTTCATGTGTTTGTTTGCCATTGGTCTATCTTCTTCAGAGAAGGTTCTGTTCGTGTCTCTTGGCCACTTGTAAATGGATTGTTTGCTCTTTTCTTGTTGATTAGTTTAAGTTCTCTATAGATTATTGTTATCACTTCTTCGTCAGACTGGTAGCATGCAAAAATCTTCTCCTAGTTTGAAGTTTGTCTATTTTGTTTTAGTTGTTATAACTTTGGCTGTACAGAAGCTTTTTATCTTGATCAAATCCCATTTATTTATTTTTGGTGTTGCTGCAATTGCCAACATGGTTTTCTTCATAAAATCTTTTCCCAGACTGATATCAACAAGTTTTCCCCCACTTTCTTCTAGAATCGTTATCATTTTTATCATTTCATGTCTTAAATTTGAATATTTTATCAAGCAATAGTCAGCTTTTCTAAGTGGTGAGTGGTGTGGGTTCAGTTTCAATATGTGGCTAACTGGTTCTCTCAGCACCATTTATTAAATAGGGATGGTTTTCTCCAATGTATGCTTTTGTTTGGTTTGTGAAAGATCTGATGGTGATACATGGCTGTTTTTTTTCTAGGTTCTCTATTCTATTCCATAGATCTTTATCTCTATTTTTTTGCCAGTACCGTGCTGTTTTTTGTTTTTTTGTTTTTTTTATCACTGTAGCCTTATACTACAACGTGAAGTCTGTCAATGTGATACCTAAAGATTTGTTTTTATTTCATAGAATTGCATTGGCTAGTCAAGATTTTTTATGATTGTATATGAAACAAATACTATTTTTTCAATTTCTTCAAAGTATGACATTGGTGCTTTGATGGGGATTGTATTAAATCTGTAGATCGCTTTGGTTAGTATGGGCATTTTAACAATGTTGATTCCTCCCAGCCATGAGCATGGTATGTTCTTTCACTTATTAACATCCTCTGCTATTTCTTTACTCAAGGCTTGGTAGTTTTCTCTATAGAGATCCTTCATATATCCTTTGTTAGGTATATTCTCAGGTATTTCATTTTCTTTGAAGCTACTGTGAAGGATTTTGTGTCTTTGATTCTCAGCTTGACTGTTACTGGTCTTTTTTTCCTTTTCTTAGAGAAGGGGGTCTTGCTATGTTGCTCAGGCTGGTCTTGAATTCCTGGCCTTAAGCAATTGCCCTACATCTGCTAGGATTACAGGTGTGAGCCACCATGCCCAGCCCAAACTTTCAGATTTTAATTCTTTCATGAGGCATATTAGACACAATAGCTACTCTACTACCTTCTTAACATTTATTAATGTAGTTAACATGTCATTGATGTTGATATTCAAGGCATTAATAAGCTATTTCAGAGAAAATTATGGGTAATAGAATTTTTAAAAAACCACTGGAATTTTTCCTCTGGGTAGACTTTGAATTAGTCATTAATTGGTAATTCTGGAAATGGTCATTTAAATTCACTTGATTATATTTTTATTTTTACTAGCCAGCATTTTATTATTTTGCACACAGATTTTTATTACGAAGCATATTTTAAAATGCATTGCTAAAATTAACATAAGGGTTTGAAGTTAAAATTTGGGAACTGGAATTTGGTATAGTTAGCCACCAGCTATCATCTTGGGCATATTACTTATTTCTCTATTTTCAGTTTCCTTGCCTATAAAATATGTATAAAAATACTACCCACTTCAGAAGGTTGTCTTTTGGATTAAATAAACTATTACCTAGCAATACTAAAAATAATAAGAAGAGAACATTAATGATTGCTATTTTTGTCATAGTGATTTTTAAATGCCTACAAATTCTTTGATACGCCTACCTGTAAAAGATTGGGACTACATTCTTTCCCCTGATGTGTGGATTGGGCTTAATAACATCTAAAAAATAGACTGTAGCATTGTATTTCTACAAAAAAGCATCATGGCTACCTTCTTACTATCTCCTGGACAGCTGACTCTGGGGAAAGGTAGCTGCCATAACATGAAAACTTAAAACTGTGTTAGTTTTTTATTTCTGTACAACAAATTGCCACACACTTAGCAGTAGCCATGTATTAGTTCATAATTCTGTGGATCAGAATTCCAGTGTGGCATAGCTAGGTTTTCTGAGTATCTCACGGCTGAAATCATAGAGTCAGGCATGCTGAGTTATCATCTGGAGGCACTAGGGAAAATCAGATTTCAAACTCATTCTCATTGTTAGTAGAATTTAGTTCCTTATAGCAGTAAGTCTGGGGTCCCTGTTTTCTTGGTGGCTCTCAGCCTGGTGGCTCTCAGCCTTGCAGAGGCTGCCATATGCCTTTCTGTGAGGCCTTCTCCATCTTCAAGTCAGCATTAGCATGTTAAATGTTTTCTATGCTTTGATTCTCTTGCCCTTCTACTTCTAGTCCAAGAAAACGCTCAACCTTTAAAGGGCTCATTTGTTTACATAAGGCCCGCCTGGATGGTCTTCCTATCTTACAGTCATCCAATTTTGGGCCGTAATTACATTTACAAAATTTCCTTTACAGCAATACCCTATATACTATTTGATTGAACAACTGGAATGTGTGTGTACGCTAGTGGCCAGGACTTGGGGGAATGTTAGAATACCATTTACCACAGGTACTAATTGGTGGAGCGGTGTTTCAAATCCAGGTAGTCAGGCTTCAGAGTCCATGACCTTAACTAGTATATTAAACTAGTATGGCCATATTGTGGAAAGAATGACACACCATGAGAAACTGAAATAATCTTCTATATACCTGAATATATATATACATACACACACACGCACACATATATATTACATATATAGAGGTGTATTTACATATATGTTATAATCTTTTGTTAGCTATCGAGTATTTTTGAACAAGAACATCATATGATCAATAAATGCTTGCAGAAGGCTACTTAAGCAGCAGAAAGGAAAACTGGAAACAAATAGAGCATTTGGGTTTGTATCCAACAGCTCAGATTGGAAATAATAGTTGTCCCAAATTTTGAAGGTCACAGTAGTGTAGATAGGGAGATTGGATGGGAGATCATTGGTGAAATAGAATGTACTGGATTTAGCAAGTTGATTTACTGTCAGGTATTGAAGGAGAGTCCTGGACTTTAGGGGTTAAGAGATATAAATATGAGAGACTTAGATACAGTTTGGGGAGTTAGTTATTCAGTGGTGATAATTGTTCAAGTTGATATGGATGATATCCTATGGAAGCATGTAAGGAAAAAAAGTAGAGCTAAAAGAAGAATGTTAGGGGATACTGAAAAATGGAAGTGTAGTTTAGTAAAAAGTCAGAGAGATAAAGAAAAGGAGAATCTTATAAAGTAGGAGAGTGGGAAGAGTTAAGTAGAAGAGAGTTTCAAGGAAGAAGGATGTAAGTAATATCAATTCATGTCCTGTTTTAAGGTTAGAAAAGATGAGTGCCAAGAAGTTAAATTACAATACATGTTAAAATAACTTGTAAAAATAAAAAGAAGGAGGTCGCCAGTATATTTCTAAATTCAGCAATCTGGGAAAGCTGAAATAGAAGATAAGTCAAATATGTTTCTCTTAAAGATGAGGACAATGCCCCGGTCTCCGGAAACCATTCTGATTATGATGTTTTTCCTTTGGGGAGCTAGAGAATACTGTAAGATTTTGAAGGATGGCTAGTTAAATGCTTTTTCTCAGTGAAGGCTGTTCATTTAGTTCACTGCCAAAAATAACAATGCTGCCTCTTAAGTGTTTCCTGAATTTAAAACCCTGGACACATAATTTGGATTTTGGTCACTCAAAATGAAAGCCACCGTGATATTCTTCTACTGTCATTAGGGACATCTGACATCCATCCATCACAGACACTCACCACCTATTTGTCCAAGTCACCACCACTCATCAACCAAACTGCCCCGGAATAACCTAGCTGAGCTTCTGGCAACCTTAAGAGAAGGGGCACTATGACCTCCAAATGTAATAACATTAACCAAGAGTACAATGGATGCACTGAGCACCGACTAGAACCACAGTAAATGGGCTTGAATAAACACCTGCCATGCTGTGATTTTAAGCAAATGGAAAGTTGAATACTGTGAGGGTGTAACTGCAGTCCAATTAAATATCTTCTCTGTAAGGTAGCCTATCTCAATTCCTTGCTGTTACTCTGTTTGAGTTATGTTACTGTACATTACTACAATCCCACTGTTCTGTATTTGGAAAATAGCAAGTCAGAATGGCCAAGATCTTGAATAGAATTGTGTCACAATCCTGATTCAATCACTTACATGTTCTGTGGTTCAAGGGAAATGTTTTAACTCCTTTCAACCTTCGTTTCTTAGTTGGTAAAGTAGAAATGAGTGCCTCTCTTAGAATTATTTTGAGGATTAAATAAGATTATATATGGTTATCTCTTGGTACATATTGAGCACTCAACGATTACTATTTCCGGGTAGTAGAATTGTGACAGTTTCTAAAAATCATGCACTCATATCAGTAAAAAAATTCCATTACATATTTTCTTTTTGTTTTTTAATAAATTATAGGTATTTTCCTTCTAGGCTAATATAGTATGTGCCTGCAAGGTAAATATTTTCTTCTCAGATTCCAACGAATTATCTTATATCCAGCAGAAGTTTGTACACCTTGCTTTGAAAATTACCATTGCAGAATATGAGTGTATATAGAAGAGGGGCTTAGAAGAATTGCCTCTGTCTGCTTCCCAAGCTGGCAGTTATAGTATATGGAAATGTATAAAGAATGTTCCCTCTGGACAGGTGGCAATCCATAATTTTATACCTTGGAATATGTCATGAATGTGTCACAGAAAATCTTCTAAGGATTTTCACAAGGACAATGTGAAACATTAGCATTAATTTATTGGTTTACTCTTCTCTACCTCCAGATATTGGAAGAATCTGCTATGTAAAAGTGGCTGCAAGTAGTGTCTATACTAGACAGATCTTTCATTTGTGTTTCACATTGGATGCTATCTTTTACATACAGACACATTAAAGCTAGTTTAATGTTCGGTTTTTCTGGAGAGTATCTTCACCCCTGATTGTGGAACTACTCTTGATACATGAGATTTTAAGTTACTCTTCAAAAATAAGAGAATCTGGTGTTTGATTTCTATATGATTTCTGAATTTTCTAGATGTTTTGGGGGTGACTTTTATGTATTAGCTTTTCACCATTTTATCCAGTTCATCGTCATAATGTTATCATTACATTATTGATCACTTCACTATATTAATTTTATTCAATACCACAATAATATAAAAATAGTTAAATGAATTGGAATTTATATGTGATGTGCCACCCTAAAAGAAAATGAGAGTGTTACCTAATGCTAAGATGAACTGAATTTTTTTCATTTCAGGCTCAGAATAGGGGTACATGAGTCTCATTGAGCAGCTTTTAATTCCTGGAAGGTAGGAACACTATTTATGCTTTTCTGTACTTATAGACCTAAGATGAGGCTACTATGCAAGGCTCTAGGGCATACTGTTGAATAAATTAATGAGTCAATGATTTTTTTTTTGCCTGAGAGATTTGACTTTCTTAAAGATTGCCATAGAACAAAGCTGGACATAAGTATATTTGGGAAAGGTTATGTTTCTTTAAAGTCTTTCTTCATGCTTTGAATGACATTTTTTGAGAGAATTTTGTTTTATTTTAAATTAATATGAGGGTACAAATTTTTAGGTTATCATGTTCTCACTTCCAAAGTAAAGTTCAAGTTGTAGTTGAGCCCTTCACCCAGGGGGCTTGCTGAAGACCCTGACATTGTGTGCACTAAGTGAGATTCTGTCAATTGCCCTCCCTCCTCCCTCAGATGCTCCTCACCTTCTCCACCTTCTATCCCTCTTCCCTCTCCCTCACTAGACTATGGTTGTGTTTTATTGTTGTGTGGACTTGTAATTGTTTATATACTAGTTTCATACTAGTATTGAATACATTGGTTATTTTTTTCCCACTGAATGACATTTTTGTGGACCACTCTGAGTTATCCAGTTCCCCTACTTTGTTTCCTCTTTGATTTCATAATTAGCGATCAAGATGGCTTCCATGACGAAGTGTCTATATTTTAGAAGGATTAGGAAACTGATCTCAATGTAGTAAGAATGCATGTTAATGTCCCGTCCAGTTAAATATCATGCATCTGACTCTTGCTTATCTGATCTGCTTGTTTAGCTATTTAGAATCTGGAGACTATAACCCAAATGGGAAGAATACAAGAGTAGAGTCCAAATTCATTTAAGACCCTTTCCAGTGCATGTATTCTCAAAGTTGTTCAGGTTGTGAGTCAATTTCAAGGAAAATACACAAAGCTTGTTTAGATAGAAAATTTGTATTCAATTTAACTGCCCTCTCAAATGAGTTCTAAAAGTTTGTGTTTATAAAGTAAAATTGAATCTATGTTCTGCTGAGAAGTCAGGCTGCCAGACTTTGGCTAAACAGGTTCCTACTGAGCATGATTGTGGGGCATAGTTGCTTGTAGGTGCATTATCATTGTTGACTCACTTTGCTGTGGTTTCCAATCACTGCTGTGTTTTTAAAAACCATAAATTACAATTAGTTTAGTTTCATCATTATGTATTTATTTTCATTTATGATCCTATGATTAAGTTTACACTTGTAGTGATGCATATTTGCATTGATAATATTGTGGTCTCTTTTTTCTGTAACTAAATTTCATGTGTAATCAGCACGAGTTGTCTACCTCTCTATTCTAAAAATGGATATATACATCACCTTTCCCAAATTTTTTTTGGAAAATTATACTTCTCTGTTGAATGTGGAATTCTTTTTCTAGAGAAGACTGGGACAGATTAAGAAGCCTTGTGCAGCCGTGTAGGTCATCTTGATTGTATATCAATGGATTGTATCAGTTCTGACTGATTCCCTTAAAGGAGACAGTTGTACAAGTCTATGTCAGACACTGTCAATGAACTTTAAAGAAATTGAAAAAGACTTGATCTCAGATGTTAGGGGTAGTAACATCTACTGTCCAACAACATCTTGGACAAAGAAAGGTAAGGGAAAAAGTATTGATGATTAAAGAGCCTTGGATCATTTTTTGAATACTTAAGCTCAAGATCAACACTATCCAATTGCTAGCCCCTACCCACATTACTATTTACTATTTAGATTTTAATTTAGATTAAAATTAAAATTTTGAACAAAAACTTTAGTCCTACTATCGCACTAGCCACATCTCAAAGCCTCCATAGCTTCGTGTGGCTAGTGGTCTCTGATTGGACACCGCAGATGGAGAACATTTCTGTTGTCATAGAAAGTGCTACTGAAAGCATTGAATTAGACTATAAAACATTCAAACACATTTTATTCAAGAAGTAGCAGTGTTAGCTGGCAGAATGGTACACAGCATTCCCAGACTGTTCAATTTGAAGAAGAAGGAAGAAAACAGACTATTATTCAATTCAAGATAAATAATAGAACCCACTAAATGGGATAAATTGTCAGCCAGTTTAGTAAGTGGGGAGAAGAATTTGTTTTGAGAAGCATAGACCTAATAATGTCCCATATTAGTTGCAATCAAAACTTGGGACACATCTTTGTTTTAGGCAGGGAAGTGTTTCACATTTCTTAAAGGGGTATTAGCTTCTGAAATACGTGCTTCAAGACTGGGACCATTTCTTTCTAATTTTGGGCAGTCAGCCTGGTGCTTTTCTAAATACGCATTCAAATTACTTATTAGATGAAATCACAAGATGACTGAAGGTATGAATGTCATCTGTATGGCTGCCCATAATTACTCAAATACTTTCTGCATTTGAGGCATGTCCCACATTTAGAGTCCCACTTTTCCAACATAGAAGTTCTGCCTTTGAAGATAAAACTCAAATTCCTCAAGAAAAGTTCAAGACTCAGGCAAGAGATCCAAGCTCTACCAGCAGGTGCTTCCAGATAGGCCTGATGCTAAAGCGAGTGACCTAGGGAACAGACTCCGTGTGGAAGGACAGCAGGGGTGGCCAGTTATGATGGTGGCACCGGCGCAGGGCCAGCAAGGCCACTGCCTGGTGCATAAGTTGGGGTGGAGCTGAATGCAGCACCATTTCAGTCCAATTCACAGCATTTGACTCTTGGCATCTGTGCTGGTGATAACACTTTCCCCCTCAGACAGTTCTGTGGTTTGTTTTTGAGCACTATTTCTCAAAGCTTAATCTCTCATCTGTTTCTCTGGCTTTTCCATTTTTTTTTTTTTTGTGAGTCACCCAATTCCCTTTAATAGGTACTTTTTTTGCTTAAACCAGCCAAAATGGACTTTGTGGTTGCATCTAAGAACCCTGATGATAAGGGCAATGATGCCAGTTCATGTTTTTGACTCATGGTTATTAATCAAATCACTCAATATGCATTTATTACATGCATACCAAGCTCTGTTAGGATCTCACTGAGGGTTCCAACTGCAGCGTCTTTGTGAATAGTGGCAAGAGAGAGAATGAAGTGCAAGAAGTGAGACAGGTGTTGGAATTATTGAGATTGAAAAGATTCTCCGTTTCTGTCACCCCAAATCTTATCTCTCACCAAATCCTCACAATAGAACTTACTTCTTAAATATCTTTGTCCTCTTTCTTGTACTGTCTTTTTGCTTTTGAGGCCTTTTATTCATTTACTTATTATGTCTCGCTTAAATTATTGAAAGAGCCAATTACAACAACTAAGGCCATGGGGTTTCCCCCACGGTGGTGTCACCTGTCATTGTTCATGCTATTCTGAGAATCTAGATAACCCAGCCTTTCCCCTCATACATATGTTCTCCTTATACACATGGACACCTCATATTTGTACTTAAAAAAAATACACATTCTATATAATAACACAACATTCTCATACTCTGGTATGTAATAATTATTTGGTTATTTGACTTATCTAACTAGAGTATATAATCATGTTTTATTCACTGTTATGTCTCCAGGACTTGCACCAGTGCCTGGTCTATAATGATAGGTGCACTGTCAATATTTGTTGAAAGAACAAGTGATTTAAAATTATTTATTATATTTTATCTCCCTGTTCAGACTATGAGCTTCTTCAGACAAGTACAATGTTAATAGAGACTCAATAATGACTTATTGTACACCTTAATGAGGTAAATCAGGAGCCTGTTGAAGATAATTGATGACAATCAAAGTTATAATTCCAACACCCAGGATAGAAACTAGGGCTGTAGATTAGGGTTTGGGCATTGTCAGGTGGTGGTTTGCAATGGCCAGACTGGAGGAAGGGTAACTGACCTGTGGTCTCGGCTGCTGTATTTTGCAGTCCTTCCCATATTTGCACTAAGACCAGCCTTCCAAGGGCTACTCCCAGGCAGTAAGTGAGTACAGGAAGGATACTATGAAAGATCCATTTCTCAGAGATGGAGAACTCCTCTGATAAGTGACTTTAGTTTGAGGACTCTCTGGCCACCTTTCCAAACTTTCTTAGAACTGCCCAGCATCACCTAATTTTTCTTCCCTCTCTTTCTCTTGGGGTAAGAATGGTATTTTTTGGGTCCCTGAGCCTCAATATGCTTTCTTCCTATTTTCTGTGAAAGGCATTTTCCCCAAATAAATTTTGCACATCTAACCTTGTCTTAGGTGTGGGTCTTGCTCAGAGATCTGTGAATTTATAAAGTTAAGCTATCTGCACATCCCACACCAAACCAGATTATTGCAATAGACACTCCCATTCAAAGGGGGAAGAATGGAAAACACAGAACAAAAACTAGATGATAGCAATCCTGAAGTTTAGCCAGGTGCACATCACCCATTTCTCTTCTATGGCATTTCGGGATAGAAATATTCCTTGAGTAGAACACAATCTTCTTTCTTAGTAGTCCCCTAATCCATTTTCTCCTAGACTCTTAGCTCTACCCTCTGGGCTTTTGCTTCACATTCTGAAATTTCTTGTTTTCTGTAAGAAGTGCACCCTGTTCGTAGCTGAGTAACTTTCTCAGTCTCCCCCCTGCCAATAGAAAATTAGGGCCCAGAGGCTTCTTTGTTTTGAATGATCTCTGTACTTTTAGTCCAAGGTGATGTAATTCTCTGAAAATGTCTAGTTTCCTATGAATCTGGCTGGGTTCATTCCATGCCTCAAAGTCATATCCATAGTTCTTCCTGAGACAGACCCTTCTCTCTACCCTGAGGCATTTGTAAGGCCACAATACGATGGTAACTTTAAGCTTCTTAGAAACTAGGTTTTATTTATTTATTTATTTATTTTTTTTACTCAGCTAAAAGTATCTACTGGTTGACCTCAGATTTTTTAGAGGTCTTAACAAAGAATCTTTCAATACCCTGTGTAGATAGTTTGATCTTTACCTTGAGACCATTTCTTACTTTGAGAATCTATTGCTTTCTGAAGAGTGTGGGGATGAAAAATAGTTTCCAACCTAATAAACCCTGGCCCGTCTGTGTTTCCCCTAAATTATTGTAACCAAACAATTTCTTCTTTAGCTCATCTCTATTTTTGCTACTCTTTGTCATACCCAACTAAAAATGCCAGTTGACAATTTCAACATTTCTGCCTGGAACTCTGAAATCTTGGTAGGTAATTTTATATCCTGTAGGTTACTGTGAGTGATACATTTGCCAATTGTTCTGCCACTTCAGAGCACAGGTCATCCTGTTCCTGCTTCTAATAGCAAGGCCTCACTGTTTGCACTGACATTCTCTTCACTGCCCTTCCAGGCTCCACCGGCTGTCAATCACAAAACAAATGCCGTATCTTTCAGGTGTTCATTATGGCAACACTCTACTTCCAGGTACCAATTTATGTTTTAGTTTCCCATTGCTCTATAACACGCTGCCCCATATAACAACAAATTATTCTTTCTCGTGATTCCGTGGGGTGGTTGGACACTGCTCTGCTATTTTCTTTCGACATTACTCATTTATTCAGCTACACAGTTAGCTGAGATGAAAGGTCCAAGCTAGCCTCATGTGTATGTTTGACAGTATATTCTGGCCATTGGCTACGGTGCCTTGTCCCCGCAACCACCTGAGTCCACTCCTAGGCTCCCCACTTTGTTTTCTCTTATTTTCCAGAAGGCTAGACTGCTGTCTATGTACGCAGACTCTGGCAGTGTTCCAGAGGAATACAAGCTGCAGCTGTAAGTTACACAGTGCTGCTTCTGCTACGTTCTATTGATCAGAGCTGCTCACAAAGCCAGTCCAGATTCCAGGGGTGGGGACATGACTTACCCTCATGGTGGGAGAAGTGGCGAAGTCAATGGAAAAAGAATATCCAGGCAGAGATGGGAGGGTCTGTGTAGTCATCTTTGCAAACGACTCGCCACGTTAACCCAGTCGCATGTCTTACATTCTCCTCCACTGCATCACACACTGATTTCTTAGAATGTCTCTTGATTCTGCCCCCTAAATATTAATGCTAATATTTCTGAAACAGAACTCTTCCTTTCTATTCATGACACCACTGCTTTAAGGCCTTTATGATTTCTTGCCTTTACAATTGAAATACTCTCCCTGCCAACAGTTTCCTCCTCCAGTGCACCAGAAAGATCTTTGAAAAGGCAAGTTAAACAATATATTTCCTTAACTTAAAATCTTTCCATTGGTTCTGCTAGTACTTTTGTTCTTAATTGAGGTATCAGTTACACAGGTGTATTGACTTTGTGAAAATTCATTGAAGTGTAAACTTACAACTTGTGCACCTTTCTGTATGTATAACTGAAATGAAAATGTTTTATTTTGAAATACCCTAATGGCTTTCTATGTTCCTCAGAACAGAGTCAAAACCTTTAACTTGATATTTAAAACGTTTTCATGATTCTCATTCATCTAAATTCCTGTCACTGCCTCAAAATATTCACTCCTAATTATGTATGTTCTACAAATAAACTGTACATTTTTTGAACTATTTACTCTGTCTGGAATGCCCTTTCATCATTGCTGAATTTTTTAACAGTAATTTCTCCTTTAAGATTAAACCCAAGTGGCATGTTTGGGGTTAATTTTTAATTCCCTTAAGGCATTTGTTTCTTGACCTCTAACACACCTCCAACACAACACTTATTACATTGATGTACATATTTGTTTTTATTTCTGATTCTTCTGTTAGACGATAAATGCCCTCCCTTCCCCCTGGCCAGGAAAGTGTCATATTTATCTTTCCCCAGTATTTGACATTATGTTTGGCATTTGGTATTGCTATGGACTGCATGTTTGTGTCCTGACAATATTCATATACTGAAATCCTAACAGCCCACGTGATGTTGGGGCCTTTGGGAAGTGACTAGGTGAGAATGGAATTAGTGTTCTTTTAAAAAAAAACCCTCCCTTGCTCCTTCTGCCTCGAGAGGTTACAGCAAAAGATGCCATTAAAGAACCAGGAAGTGGACCATCCCCAGACATCAAATTGGCTAGCACTTTGATCTTGGACTTCCTTCCTCCATCTTTAAATGTGGAAAAGATATTTCTGATATTGATATGCCACCTAATTACATACCTCTCAAACATGCTTTGACTACATGAGTAAGGGAGGTAGATTGAGGAAATGTGATCTATGAGTGATGCTTTGAAAAAAGTTACACTCTAATCAAGCAAATAAAATGTAGACACATAATAAGTGAAATTAAAATATGATGCAAAATAAATGTGTCACAAGTAACACTTGGTTAAATGCTAATCAACTATGATTGATGGTCAAAGGAGAGAAATGGTCAGGACATGGAGCAGTGGGGACTCAACACCTAGATCTGAAATATTATGTACTAATTAGGATGGCAGGAAAGAGAGAAGAAAGTAATTTCAGTAGTGAGTAGAACTTAAAAAATCTAGAAAGTGAGGGCTGAACAGTGTTTGGGAGCAGTAAATACAATAATCCTAATACTTTTTTTAAAAAAATAGGGAAGAAGAAGAGGTAAAGTCTCCATCTTTCTTTTAGGCTGCATAATATTCCATGGTATACATTTACCACAATTTATTAATACATTCGTTGGTTGAAGGGCACTTGGGCTTCTTCTATGACTTAGCAATTATGAATTGGGCCACAATAAACATTCTGGTACAGATGTCTTTGTTATAATGTGATTTTTGGTCTTCTGGTATATACCCTTTGAATTCTTGACGAGTTTTTCAATCTTATCATCTACTTCAATAATCACTTTCCCTCTGTTTTTTGTCTATTGTAATCTCCCTTCCAGTTTTTAATCTGCTGGTTCTGTTTTTCTCTCCCAAGTTTTAATTATGTTTTTCTTTAAGATGCCCTGGGAGTAGTTTTGCTGACTTATTTCCTTGTGGTCATTTAGACATCATCTCAGAATTAATCTATATTTTCTGCTTCATCAGAAGTATGCCTTTCAGAGAGCTGTGCTCCTCTCATTCAGGAAGAGTTAGCCACTTCTTTTGGACCTACTTACCTTTATGTTAGTGTGATGGCTTTTTTTAATTTTAATTTTTGTGTTAAATCATAACTGTACATTAATGCCTTTATGGGGCACATTGTGCTAATTTAATATATAATGTGGAAAACTTACATCAAATTTGTTAACCAGTCTAATGGTAAGAACAGCTGAGTTTGCTTTCTGGTCAATATGGCCAATACCTAGTAAAAAGGAATTGTCTTTGCTCTGTGTTCTCCTTTCTGGCCTTTCTCTTCAGCGTTGTCACCTGGCTTTCAGGAAGGTCTCACTGATCTCCTGGGATACGCCTACACTGTCCCTACCCACACCAGGAATTATTTCAAGGGGGAGGTCTTGCTGCCATCATGGAAGGAGGAGGAAGCAGGGCCTGGCCTGGCAGCACCATGGGCATGCAGATATCTGCCCCTCTCCCCTAACTCTCCATCCCCCATCCTTCCCAGCGGGCCACATCTGAGGAGGGCAGTGACTCAGCAAGGCTGCCTCTTCTTACTTTCAATTATTCTCTGTGTCTCTTTGCTATATTCCAGCTTTATCTAGGATGCATAGTGCATTTCCGACATGCTGTGGGCATCTCTCTGAGTTCCCAGTTTTCCTGTGGAACTAACAGTTGCTGGAAGAGGTAGGGGCTAGGGGAGACTTGGCTACCTGCTGCCCCAAGGCACCACCACCCTTGGAGTCAGACTCCATCCCATTCCTATTTCTCTCTTTTAGAATTACTTCATGTGTGTGTCCCTCACTACATGCACATGGTGAAGCCCTAAGCCCAAGGTAATCAAGTTTGGAAATGGGGCCATTGGAAGGTAACAAGGTTCAGATGAGGTTGTAAGGGAAGGGTCCTTGTGATGAGAATAATGCCCTTATAAGAAGAGACAAAATTGCCCTCTGTTGACCATGTGGAAACGGAGCAAGGAGGCAGCCGTCTATAAGTCAGGAGGAGAGCCCTCCCTGGAGCTCAGCTGTCGAGCTCAGCCTCCAGAGATGTGAGAAATGATTTTTTTTTTTTTTTTGCTTATAACACCAACATTTGGTCTGGATGTCTGAGTAGACTTAAGAAAATAGAACTTCTCAGGCAGCGCCTATGGCTCAGTGAGTAGGGCGCCAGCCCCATATACCAGGGGTGATGGGTTTGAACCCAGCCCCGGCCAAACGGCAACAAAAAATAGCTGGGCGTTGTGGCAGGCGACTGTAGTCCCAGCTACTTAGGAGGCTGAGGCAAGAGAATTGCCTAAGCCCAAGAGTTGGAGGTTGCTGTGAGCTGTGATGCCACGGAACTCTGCCCAGGGCAATGAAGTGAGACTCTGTCTCTTAAAAAATAAATAAAATAAAATACAACTTCTCTGTTTCTTTTCTAATCCCTTAATGAATATTTGCTGAGCCTCAAGGATGCCTCCAGCCCTGTTCTGGGCAGTGAACAAAACAGGAATAAAACAAAAATATTTGCTCTCATGGAGAGTAAATGGGGCCAGATGGGGTGTTATATAACATTAGGTGATGGCATGTACTATAAAACAATTAAAACAAAGAAGAGAGATAGGAACTGGGAGGGTAGTGTAATTTCATAGTATTCTAGAAAGGCTTTACTAGAAAAGTGATATTTGCAAGAGAAATGAGACACAGGAAATAATAAAGAGGAAGTCATGTGAACCCCATGAAGGTGCTTTCTAGGAAGGAAAAGTAGCCAGTTCAAAGGCCCTGAGGGATGAATGGGCTTGGTCTGGTCACGGAAGGGCAGCAAGGCCCATAGATGTGGGACAGGTAGGTGGGAGCCAGTAGTAGAGAAAGGTGAGTGTGGGGAGGGATTTGGCTCCAACCTTACTCCCAGGAGTTAGCTCCAACCTTACTCCGTAGTAATTAATGGTGGTGGACCTCTGCTCAAGGCCTTGGATGGACTGCAATTGAAGGAAGAATAAATTTCAAATTCTTTAATAGGACATCCCAGCTCTTGCTCAAATTGGACTTTCCTGAATGTACAGTCACTTCTTTTCCCAGCTTGATTCCCCAGTCTGGTTAGAATGAATCTTTTCCCAGACAAGCCCTAATGCTTGGTGGCTTTGTCATAACTCTCTGTACCTACCAGAGCTGGTTTCACCCATATAGATTCAGTTCAAATGTGACCTTCTACTTAATACTTTCCTCCAACGGCCCTTCATAAGTTATATCATTCCCACCTCTGTTCTTGTATTTTGATTTTTTTTATCTATCTTGTAACATTTATTTAATTATTATATATCCTTTAAATGAATAATTACATGGCTGTTTCTCCTACTAAATGAATATTTTCCTGGGGCCAAGGACCCCTGTGCCTTGAATATATTCATTTTGTTGACAATTAAAAAAGAATTAACCCAGAACCATTTAATTATTCTTGTAATCTTTCAGAAAAGAAAATGGGCAACACTTGTCCCAGAGTATTTAAATGTCTTTTTGCACAAGCAGAGGTATCCATAACCAGATGATATCTCAAGGTTCTTTCCCTTCTGACAATGCTGTTCTTTCCCACAGACAATTTCAGAGACATGAAATCTGGGGGACTATAGATTGTCAGCTTTGGTGTTCAAGGTGATCCCCGGTGAATGGCTTACTGAGAGTCCCTGGGGTTCCACTGTCAATAAGAAGTGTATTCACAGTGTCCCATCTCTTAGAAGCCCAAATTTAAAAATCCATAATATAAGAAACCATTTGAAGTCTTTATGCTTTTTTAAATTCTTTTTTCATCTTCATTATAAGAGAAGTAGCTTCACAAATTAGCATCTGAATCACTGTAACTGTGGGTAACCTCAAAGGAATACTGTTCACAGCTGCCAGGTAATGAAGGCTGCCAGCAGTTTAGATAGGCTGAAAATAATTGGTATCTCCCGAGGATGAACTTGAGATACTAGAGGAAACACCACCACTGTTCTAGAAGAAGCAACATTTCTCAAGGATTACTATAACCTCCCTACTTTAATTTCTCTGTACCAGGTGTTTACATAGAAGTTCAAGGTGCTGCCCTAGGATCCCATGCCTCTCAAGATAGGGACAGATCCATCTTTAGGGGATTTACAATAAGAATAGCAAAATCTAAAATAATAAAGCCAAGCTAAAATTTTGATTTCAAAATTTTCCTTTCCAAATCCATTCTGTTCCAAAATCACATGAAAATCATCCTCAAGAGTCTAGAATACTCTTATTATCCCATACTACATATGGGAAGGTGTTTATATCCACAAAATAGTTTTGGAGTAGGTTACAGACATGGAACTTTTTCCCCACCTAACATGAGTAGAAAATCTGATTCTTTATTCCAGCATAAATTTAGCTCAACCCTTGTTTGTAAGACAGCTAAAGAACTAGCTCCGTTTGGGAAAAACTGAAATAATTTTGACATGATATCTATCTGTCAAGAATAGTCAAATGCAAAAAGAAAATGGAGCTATGAAAGAGACAGCATTGTTGCACCTCCCAATTCTCTTATGACACACACAGGCTTACACAAACACACACTGAGAGATGTCAAGAAAATATATTTGGGATCACACACTAGTGAGAAGAAATGTGTTGTCTCAAAGTTTTATTTAGGAAGGTATTAGCTGTCTTTCATGGCAAAATTAAAAGACCTGTTGAGAAAGAGAAAGACAGAACTTATGCCATGAGACTCAACAAATACAAGTGTCTCAGTCCTTACCAAATGATAATAAGGCAGTACTAATACAAATGGAGAAATTTCCTTTAAAAATTAATAACATAGACACCTCATGAGTGAAGTGTTCACCTCATGAGTGAAGACACCTATAACTCAGACACTACGTAACAAATGCAAACAGTGTAACCCAATCGTGTACACTCTTATATTAATCTTAAATGAAATAAAGATGATCATTAAACATTAGAGTGTTTGGGCTTTAATGTGGGGCTTACCATGGAGGGATCATATTCCTTTTTAAAAGGCTCTCATGTTTTATGTAGCCAATATACATCGAATTGAACTTTGCAGAGATAAAGCTCATGGAAGACTTGAAAAGGAGCCAGCTATGACGCAGGCTCGTGTGATACACCCTGAAAGAATCTCTGAATTGGAAATCTGTCATGATGAGGTCTGGTGTTGCATTCTTTCACCTTTCTAGGACTCAGTTTTCTCTAAAAGAAGGTGTGTTAACCAGGTCAGGTAGTACAGGAGATAATTATAATACAAGTGACGATCATCTAAGGTGGAGAGTTGTTAGACAAGCTTGTTCCCTGGGCCCACCGTAGACTCACGGACTCAGACTCAGGGGGAGGGCTCAGCAATCTAAGTTTAAAAAGCCCTCCAAGTGAGTCTGATGCACACTCAGACTGAGAACTGCTGATCTAGAGAAGCCGCTGATACCCCGGTTGTGTTAATGAGGGGATCTGTGGCTCCCTGGGACAAGGGATCTCTGGACAAGACGGAATAGGTGGAGCTAAGGCTAGAGATAGTTTAGACTAGGCTTATGTTGGCTTCGTGGCTTACAATGTTCTCTGGTATTATTATTTTTTCAATGTCACTCTAAGAGATTAGTTTTCCAAGGGCAATCTCAGAAGCTCTTATTATCTTCTAGTTTGGTCCCCAAGAAGACATTGGACTTCTATATCCAGACATGAGAGTGAGTTCATGTTTTGTGGGTAGTAGACCTGCCTTTCTGGCCTGTCCCTGAAACTGGACTTACCCTGGGCAAGCAAAGAGGACCTTGTGGGGAGGAGATGGCAGGTGGTCCTGCTGCCGTGTGTATAGATCACTCTGTTACGTTGGAGTTTTGTTTCTAGGATGTTGGAAGGATAGTGCTTGGTGGTTTGATGATACTTTAAGGAACATGTTGCCACTTGATGGCCTTCCCACTTCATGACCGAGGCCTGTGATGATGTGTGTTCACTCTGATTGTTGTGACCCAGCCCTGCCCATCCCCAACCGTGTTCACCCCTCCATCCTGGCCATGGTGGCCGCGGAGGCCCTCTCATCTACTGATGGCCCATTCCCCAGTGTGGGCTTTTAGCAGCTTCTCCGGGATCCCACGGTGCCTGGGCAGCTCCCACAGAACCGCAGCTCTCACTAGCCTGTCAACATGTTCCGCCAGACGCCCCAGACTCCAGCCTCCAGCTCTCCTAATGGGTCACGCTTCTGTTCTTGGTGCCTGATTATTTTGTCAGCAGCACAGATTGAGTTCTGCAGATAGAACACAGCCTCCTACAGGGATGTTTTTTAAACCTGTGCCATTTTAATTTACTTTGGGAAGAGCTGTCTGCACCTACAATATGTTCTTTCATATTTCATGTCACATCCGGTTACTCACAGCAAAACATGTTAATGTGTGGTTATCCTGGGATTAGGAAAATAAAACATAACACGGTCCCCTCCTCCCTGTATCAGCCCAACTTGATGAGTGTATGTGTATGTGGTCCCCTTCTCTATGGAGAACCAGCTACTATTGAGGCAATTCAAGATAAAGGGTTATCTTTTTTCTTTTTTTGAGGAAGCTAAAGAGAGGAAAATTGCAATATCTTTCGTGAACTACATTTACCCCAAGGCATTTATCATAAAATGCACTTGGTTTCTGATTACATCACTCTGACAGCTGGGTGGGGAAGCAGCCACATTGGGAAATTGTCAGAAACTATCACCAGTTTCTTTGGCTGATATCAGCTTTATCTTTTTTTCCCCTTATTTTGACCAGGAAGCTCTTGGTTCAATTCCATTTGAATGTCAACAATAAAAATAAAATGAAAATGAAAATATAGCAAAGGCTTCCTGAGCAAATGTTCAAACTTCAGGGGAAAATAATCAAAGGACCAGTTATTCCAATGTACTTGCCTGAAGTTACCTGGTACCTTTTGATGTGCACATATAATTTAATATAACCTTCTACAAAGCTAAAATGATCAGGACAAGAAAATTCACCACTGGAAATATTTGGGAGGAAAGTTTTTTTATATCATCCTTCTACTTGAAACTTTATAGAATAGTGGCTTTCTTAGAAAATTTGGAAATTGGCACTACTCACATTTTGCTAGAAATATCTGTTTGGAAATGTGTTTGCAGTATCCTTACTGTTGTAATGGGAAAAGAAAGGAGATAATCACGGTTATTTGTCTGGTTTCCTAAAACAGGCTCCTAAATGTAATTTAGAGAAAATAAATATGACAGGTCTAGATAATAAATCATCTCTAATGATCACTCTTATTTTCACAATGAGGGAACAGAGACACAGGTGGGCAAGAAGTCATAGATGACCTTGTATGCCAGTTGCATCCGACAAAATAGAATCCCAAAGGCCTCTTCTTTCTGCATTTCAGCTACTGGCTTGTACGAGCTTTTTATTTTAGTTGTATCTCAGCTATACATTTTTAAAGCATATAATAGCATGCAACCCAGCAGGGTTTGAATGTGATTAGACCCAAGTGAAGCGCCATTAAAAACCGGAGATGCATTCGAATGACATGGCATCCTGAATGAGGGCAGAATGTAAACTCCAGTGTGCATGGCTTCGTGTTTGTACTTGTTTCCTTGATTCTTAAACCAATTTCTTTTCAGAAGAAAATGTGCCTTCCTGAAACAGCTAATAGGATGCTTTGTAGGTTACATGCTATTTTCAGGACCAGACAAGAACCACATGTGTTACAGATGAAGTAAAAAACATTATTTCTGAGTCTCCCAGCCCCTGAAAGCACAGGTCACATCATTGCCTTTGATTTTGCTTTTCAGTTGTTAAGTTTACTCTCTCTTTTTTTTTTCTACGTCGACTGCCTTCCCTGTTTCTCCACCAATCGACCTTAATTCAGTCACCCACAATCTCTCTTTGAGATGTGCAATAATCAACTGAAGCCTTATAATGCTTGTTGAGCTGGGACTTGGTTCTGTAATTTTAATTCACGTCAATCAAATTAATGCAGTTTATGTTTGTGCAACATACAAAGTTGCATGCCAGCCATGTCCAGATTACGTCTTGGTCAAAACGCCACCCATTATATGTCCTTGTATCATAAATGTAAGTGACTGTATGGGTGTGTTTTTTGCACACATTTGCATTATAGTTTATTTATTTAAACTGAAGTGTTGGATGGTTGTGTTATTATGGAAACCACTGGCTACACTACCTACAGTGTTATTTCTGACTATGTTATGGGGCAAATAAAAATGCTTGTCTAAAAGGTTTAATAACAAAAATACACAGAGAACTTAAGCGTATTGGCAACAAAAGGGTAAGTGGGAACTCAGTATCCATCTCAGGGTGGGAAAAGGGCTTGAAGAGAAACTTTTCTAAAGACTACAGGTGCATGGCCTACAGACACATGAAGAAATGCTCATCATCCTTAATGATCAGAGAAATGCAAATCAAAACTACTTTGAGATATCATCTAACCCCAGTAAGATTAGCCCACATAACAAAATCCC
>CAUYON010211391.1:0-11104 GCA_963573935.1 Arctocebus calabarensis
CGTCAGGTCAGAAGCACTTATTCAGTGATGCTAAAAGAAAACCATATTAGGATTTTTCTTGCTGTTTCCTAAATGATAACATCAAACTTTCTTTTGGCTCACAAGTGTAGGTGGTCTGTGGTTGGCTGTCTTCATTGTCTGTCTCCATAGAAGATGGAGGGTTCCAGGATTTTACTCGTGAATGATGTATTCAGGAATACCTCCTATACCTTTAACAGCTGTAGAAGAAGACAAGATAACAGGAAAGGGGACTTCCCAAGTTGGGGTTAGGGAAGATGAATTAGAGGGAAGAGTTTGATCATGACAAGATCTCCACGAGGGAAAAGTTCCTGTTTTAGTTAGTATGTCCCTCCCCAAAAGGGGAGCAGGACTTTCAGGCATGATTAGGGAGGCATGAGAGAGCATCAAGTCATCCCAATTGCAGCTTAAAGGCTGGGAGAAAAATTTGGTAACTGGCTTTCCAGAAACCCCCTGTATAGTTATGGATCTGGGAGATAAAAGACCAGGGTTAGAGAGAAGTACAGAAAAGGTTGCTCCAGTGTCCAAAAGAAATTTTATCTCCTGGCGCTCCACTATTAAAGGCTTCCTATGTACTCTCTCATAGGTAACTATTACATGAATTCATTGCTTTATTCCTTTCCATGTTTTTATATTTTAACTAAATTTTATGTTCCTATAAATGTCTAGTATTGTCTTACAGTTTTTATAAATATATTCTGGGATTTTTTTTTTTTTGAGACAGAGCCTCAACCTGTCACCCTGGATAGAATGCTGTGGCATCACAGCTCACAGCAACCTCCAATTCCTGGGCTTAAGTGAGTCTCTTGCCTCTGCCTCCCAAGTAGCTGGGACTACAGGCACCCACCACAACGCTTGGCCATTTTTTGGTTGCAGTCGTCATTGTTGTTTGGCAGGCCCGGGCTAGATTTGAACCCGCCAGCTCAGGTGTATGTGGCTGGTGACTTAGCCCCTTGAGCCACAGGCACTGAGCCTATATTCTGGGATTTCAATGGATTTACCTTGAATTTACAGAACAATTTGAAGACATTTGGAATTTCCCTGTTTTTAAAAGCCTTTCTATGGATAAGTATGGTAATCTCTTTGTTTATTGGTATTCTTTCTTTTTTTTAATTACAGCAAAATATATTGGTATTCTTTTACATGCTTCAAAACTATTTGTTTTTTGCTTTTTGCTTGTTTGATATCGTTGTTTACTCTTATAGAGATTTCATTAGCTATTTTATTCTCAAAATTATCAAAGAATTTAGTACTATTAATGCTAGTACTCAAAAAAAAAAAAGAGAAAATGGACCTTCTGTGTAACAAAATTCAAAAACATTTTGTAGAGTGTCACAGTTGGCCAAATGTGGTGGTGGCTCACACCTATAATTCAAGCACTTCAGGAGGGTGAAGCCAGAGAATCACTGAAAGTCAGAAGTTCAAGACCCTGTCTTTACTTTATTTTCTTTTTTTTGTTTGTTTTTCTGAGACAGAGCCTCAAGCTGTCACCCGATAGAGTGCAGTAGCATCATAGCTCACAGCAACCTCCAATTCCTGGGCTCAAGCGAGTCTCTTGCCTCTGCCTCCCAGGTAGCTGGGACTACAGACGCCCATCACAATGCCCAGCCATTTTTTGGTTGCAGCTGTCATTGTTCTTTGGCGGCCCGGGCTGGATTCGAACTCGCCAGCTCAGGTGTACTTGGCTGGCACCTTAGCCCATTGAACCACAGGCGCCGAGCCCTTTTTTTTTCTTTATTAAGTGATGGGGTCTCCTTATGTTGGCCAGGCTGGAGTGCGGTGGCTATTCACAGGCGTGATCCCACAACTGATCAGCACAGGAGCTTTGACCTGCTCCATTTCCAACCTGGGCCAATTCACCCCTCCTTAGGCAACCTAGTAGTCCCCTGCTCCCGGGAGGTCACCATATTGATGCCGAACTTACTGTGGACATCCGATCGGCATAACGCATGACAGCCCAGAACTCCTGGACTCAAGGAATCCTCCTGTCTCAGCCTCCTAAGTAGCTGGGACTAAAGACCCTGTCTTTACAAAAAAAAAAAAAATTTTTGTGATAGTCTATCTATGTCACCCTGGGTAGAATGCTGTGGCATCATAGCTCATAGCAACCCCAAACTCTTAGGCTCAAGGTATACTCTTGTCTTAGCCTCCCAAGTTGCTGGAACAATAGGCACCTGCCACAATGTCCAACTACTTTTTCTATTTTATGTGTGTATGTATTTTGGTTTTTTTTTAATCGAAGGTCCTTTGCTGGTCCTGCTTCCATGAATGGCTGCCACCAGGGGAAAAGGTAGGGGTCATCTCCACAATACTGCGTTTATACACAGAACTAAACAGATAAGCACTATTGCATGTAGAAGTTGGCAGCATGGGAAGGTATACAACAGGTGAGGTATAGGAATGTTATTTAAAAAAAACTGGGGTGCAGGGGGAGGGGAGGGTCTTGGTTTGCTTCAACCCAAGAGGAATCAGATCAAAAGTGGTTGGGGGGGCAGCACCTGTGGCTCAAAGGAGTAGGGCACCAGCCCCATATGCTGAAGGTGGCAAACCCAGCCCTGGCCAAAAACCGCAAAAAAAAAAAAAAGTGGTTTGGGAAGACCAGAACTGTCAGGGATGGAAGGAAGAGGAAAATCCAGGGGTGGAGGCTATTTGACAACTGGAGTAAAGAGATTGCTCTCCCACTGCTGGGATTCCCCCAACCCCTCTTGTTTGGCAGGAAGCGGGCAGCTTGCAACCCACAGGGGCAGCTCTGGGACTGCCACATGCTCCAGGCTCACAAAGACTTACCCTTCAGGGAGATGACAGCACAGCCCCCGCCCCCACTAGCTTCTCTGCCAAAGTGTACTAGTCCTTGACCTTCTCCTGGCAGTTTGCTTTTAATTCATGCTTGATCCCTATCAGCTTCTTGATGGCATCCTTGGGGCTGGTATAAATCATTTTGTTCTTAAAGGATGCACATTCAGGAGTCCAAAAGATAAATACCAGGTCCTCCTTCTTGCTCTCCTTGGTCTCATAGGTCACATCATAGAGGGCATAGGGCCAGTTCTTGTCTGGAAGCATCTTGACAAAGGTGACATAGGGATGGTCAACAGTCTGGCCCACATCACCTACCGGGATCTCCTTGCCCTCCTCTAGGGTGATCTTCTTCTTGTCCACACTCAAGCAGAAGAGCACTGCCTTCTTGCACTTCTTCACCTCCTCTGGTGTTGAAGACCGGCACTCCTTCATGCCGTTGAATACTTTAAGAATGCCATCAGAGACAACCACACCAGACACCATGTTTGCAGAAGCAAAAGGGTAAAGGCAAGGAGAAGCAAGAAGAGGACAGCCACTGCCACTGCTGCCAGGATCCAACTGAACCTAGTTTTCTTTTTATTTATTTATTTATTCATTTATTTTTGGTAGAGACAAAGTCTCACTTTGTCGCCCTTGGTAGAGTGCCATGGCATCACACAGCTTACAGCAACCTCCAACTCCTGGGCTTAGACGATTCTCTTGCCTCAGCCTCCCGAGTAGCTGGGACTACAGGCGCCCACCACAACGCCCGGCTATTTTTTTCTGTTTTGCAGTTTGGCCAAAGCTGGGTTTGAACCCGCCACCTTCAGTATATGGGGCCGGAGCCCTACTCGATGAGCCACAGGCACCGCCCTGAACCTAGTTTTTCTATTTTTAGTAGAGACAAGATCTCTCTCTTGCTCAGGCCGATCTCAAACTCCTGAGCTCAAGTAACCCACACGCCTTGGGCTCCCAGAGTGCTAGAATTATAGGCGTGAGCCACTGCATCCAGCCAGACATGTATGAGATCCCCTTTAAATCTGTTTCTACACAAAAGAGTTGATCACACAGCAATTCATATTAAACAATTGTTGGGCGGCACCTGTGGCTCACTGGGTAGGGCACCAGCCCCATATACCGAGGGTGGCGGATTCAAACCTGACCCCAACCAAACTGCAACAAATAAAAAAAATAGCCAAGCATTGTGGGGGGCTCCTATAGTCCCAGCTACCTGGGAGGCTGAGGCAAGAGAATTGCCTAAGCCCAGGAGTTGGAGGTTGCTGTAAGCTGTGTGATGCCATGGCACTCCACCAAGGGCAATAGTGAGACTCTTGTCTCTACAAAAAAAAAAGAAAGAAAAAGAAATTGTTCATTGGAGACAAGTTTCTAGAGTTAAATAAAATTAGCTGTTACATTCTTTTTTAAATAGAGTAACTCAGAATCTGCTTTATGTCCTAACAGACTTCTGCATCTGGACTGTCACTGGATCCAACTCTAGATAGCTAACATTTCCAGTTTGCAGGAAAACCATTGACATTCTCACTCAGCTTTAGTGCTGCTGACTGGTTATTGGCCATGGCCTCCACATATCCAACTTCCTTTAGAATCACATTCAATTGAATTTTCCAGTTGTGAGAAGCTTTAAAATGCTAATTTTAATTTTAAAAATGTCACCAGAATATTTAACAAGGCACCATGATATGGTGGAGCTAAAGATATATATATATAATAAATCTTTAAAATGCCTATGTGACTTTATCATTTGGAATGCTGAAGCTTAGGGGGGAGTCTTTGTATTTTTAAGGTGATAGAAAAGATTTCTACAGAAATCTGTTATCAAAGGGCCCTAAAGGAAGATCTGTTCACTGGAATTGCTGGTCTTTGCCTTTCAATTTCTGTTTCTGCAGCAATACCTGCAGAATGCACTGTGCTGGTTTGATATCTATGGATTAAAAAGAGATTTCTTCAATAAATAACATTTTTGCATACCATACTTTTTTTTTTCTTTGTGTTTTCTTGTTGCATTTGTCATTGTTTTTTGTTTTTTTTTTTTGAGACAGAGCCTCAAGCTGTCACCCTGGATAAAGTGCTGTGGCATCACAGCTCATAGCAACCTCCAATTCCTGGGCTCAAGCGAGTCTCTTGCCTCCACCTCCCAAGTAGCTAGGATTACATGCGCCCACCACAATGCTCGGCCATTTTTGGTTGCAGCCGTCATTGTTATTTGGCAGGCCCAGGCTGGATTTGAACCCGCCAGCTCAGGTGTACGTGGCTGGCGCCTTAGCCCGTTGAGTCACAGGTGCTGAGCCGCATTTGTCATTGTTTAGCTGGCCCAGGCCGGGCACAAACCTGACAGCCTCGGTGCACGTGGCTGGCACTGTAACCATTGTGCTAAGGGCACCGAGCCTATGTGCCATAATTTTTATAAAATATTCAAAAATGTCACAATAGTAACTTCCTAGTTTCTTTTCATCTTCCAAGTCCAGAATACAAGGAACTATTAACTACTGAACAGAACCTTTGAAGAATACTCTGACCCATCTACATGGAGTGCTGTCAAGTTTGAGTGATGCCTAGAACAGAAGTTCTTAAGCAGGCTGTAGTTAAGCAACAGACCTATGTCGGTAATAGTATCAGTGGTGGGAAACAACGCCATGTGGAGACCCCTGTAAGAGAATCAAAACATAGATCCCCTCAGCTCTGGAGCAAGGCTATGTCATTTGCAGCCATTCAAAAAATATCCTGGCTCGGGCTCGGCACCTGTGGCTCAACGGGCTAAAGGCGCTAGCCATATACACCTGAGCTGGCGGGTTCGAATCCAGCCCAGGCCCACCAAACAACAATGATGGCTGCAACCAAAAAAAATGGCCGGGTGTTGTGGTGGGCACCTGTAGTCCCAGCTACTTGGGAGGCGGAGGCAGAAGACTTGCTTGAGCCCAGGAATTGGAGGTTGCTGTGAGCTATGATGCCATAGCACTCTATCCAGGGCGGCAGCTTGATGCTCTGTCTCAAAAAAAAAACCAAAACATCCTGGCTCACTACAGAGCCCTGGTGGAATAGAGCACCTGACCATAGGACATCAAATGACTGCAACTCCCTTTAGAAGCCACAATATACTGGCTGTGCGCCAAGTCTGGAATGGAGTGTGCAGTTTTTCCTGTGAGGTCTAAGCCTATGTAGGTTTAAGCCTTTGTAGGCAGGCCTGAAAGATCACAGACAGGTGTTTAACCAAGAATCAGACTCCTCAATCAGTAGAGGAGAAGGGAAGTTGAAGTGGAAAAGTTCTGTGTGCTAAGTCAGGGTGGGCAAAAGTGGTCTCAAGGTTCTCCCTCATTCCCTCTGTAAGGAGGCCTTGGCAGAGGTGTCTGAAGAGAACCTCGGATAGAGACCCAGGAATAAAGATGATAGGGTAGGAATGTAAATATAGAAAAACGCAGGTCTGTGCCTATGCACCTGATCCTCCACCACTGCGCCATTCCATTGCAGAAATGAAACACAGGAGTCAGCACTTTCTCCAGCTCTAAATTCTTGCTTTTATCATCACAGCAAGTGATTAAAGGCTCCTTCTTGGCACCAGTAGCTCAGTGGTTCGGACACTGACCACATGCATGGGAGTTGGTGAGTTTGAACCCAGCCAGGGCCTGCTAAACAACGAAAACAATAACAAAAAAATACCCAGGTGTGGGTGATGCCTATGGCTCAGTCAGTAGGCCCCATACACCAAGGGTGGCAGGTTCAAACCGCCCCGGCCAAACTGTAACAAAAAATAGCCAGGTGTTGTGGCGGGCACCTGTAGTCCCAGCTACCCAAGAGGCTGAGGCAAAAGAATCGCCTAAGCCCAAGAGTTTGAGATTGTTGTGAGCTGTGACACCATGGCACTCTACCCGGGGCTAGTAAAGTGAGACTCTGTCTCTTAAAAAAAAAAAAATAGCCAGGCGTTGTGGCAGGCACCTGTAATCCCAGCTACTGGGAGGCTGAGTCAAGAGAATCACTCAAGCCCAAGAGTTTGAGATTGCTGTGAGCTGTGACACCACAGCACTACAGTGAGACTCTGTCTCAAAAAAATAAATTAATTAATTAAATAAAGTCTCATTCTTATATTTTTGGGCTTATTTTAATTAGCTACTCTGAAAGTTCCCTCTGCCAGCTCAACTGAGCTGACACTGACCCTATTGCATACTGTAACACTCAGGAGCTTCAATTCTCACAAAGTGATAGGGGAGAATTTTGAAAAGAAATCTAAAATGTTAACAAATATTTCCATGTGCTACATTTTGGAGTGGTTTTTATTGCCTTTGGCTTCTTTCTATTTCTGCTTTCTTTCAATGAATGCTATTAGTAGCAATTGCTAAAATTATTTCATATCAAATAAGAAATTAACAATTTTTGGCTTGTAATAGATTATCTCTTTTTAGAGTAAATATCCTAATTAGTATCCTTCATTTCTACTTTATACTTTGATATCACCTTATACTTTATGCATTTTGGTATACTTGCATATTACTCAGCAAATTGTAGGTGTATTTGTATCCTGCCTTCATCACTGGACTGTACATTTTTTAATTGCCTTATCCACAAATATGGCTGCTCACAGCATGACATCCCAACAGAAGGATACATAGGACAGCAGATAACTGACGGACGAAATGTACATTGTGACGTATTATAGCCAGAATTTCTATCTGCCAAGTCCTGGTCCCAGAGAGTGGAGGAATGAATACACAGACCAACAAATAGGGGAAAGGACAGAATTTATTGAAAGATAAAAGTGCATAAGAGGGCATCAGGACCTCTGGCAGGAGAGGAAGGAGCCCAGGTGGGCAGTCCATTTGGGCCTTCTGTCTAGGGATTTACATACTGCTGAACCTAACCTGCAGGCAGGGAGTTTTGGGGAGATGGACTGTAACAATCAGCTAGGGGCCTGTAGGCAGAAATTAATTTCAAAACTGCCCCAGTGTAAGAATATGGTCCTGCCTGAGATTTGTCCCCTTGGCAGTGGGTGTTTCTGCTCCAGGAGAGGCAGCCCAAATGACATACTTGTCAAGCTGCTTTTTATGAGCTTGTTTGTCCAGAAAACACAGCCGGCAGAAAACCTGTTTGTGCCTAGAGATGGGGATCTGGGATGAGACTGATTTCTCATGAAGTTCACCCATGGCCTAGAAAAAGGGGGGTCTGTCCAACCCTAAGTGGGATAACTCATTATCAGTATTACAGAAGGAATCCAGAGTAGCACAACCTCAGCCCCATATTCCTGTTTCTTCTCCTTCACTAATGCCCTTCCAAGGGATAATTAGGTTAGGTTATTACCTTTCTCCCACCCATCTCCAGTAGAAACAAGTGCAATTAACATTTTCATATGTATACACTTCTGGAGGGTAAATTTCTGGAAGGAAATGAGTGAAAGGCTATGAACATTTTCATAAAATGCCAAATTGCTTTTCAATTAAGTTGCAGCAATTTATTCTCTTACCAGTGCACATACTATTTTAATTTTCAGTGAAATAAGAATCTTTTTTTTTTTTTTTTTTGAGACAAAGTCTCACTTTGTCACCCTTGGTAGAGCGCCGTGGGCATCACACTGCTCATAGCAACCTCCAGGTCTTGGGCTTAGGTGATTCTCTTGCCTCAGTCTCCCAAGTAGCTGGGACTATAGACACCCGCCACAACACCCAGCTATTTTTGTTGTTGTTGTTGTTGCAGTTTGGCCAGGGTCAGGTTTGAACCCGCCACCCTTGGTATATCGGGCCAGAGCCCTACTCACTAAGCCACAGGTGCCACATTGAAATAAGAATCTTAAGGCAAGGTCTGATCTTAGAATTATAGGCTGTAGTCTATCAGTGGGAAAGGATTATTTGAGCATTTGAAGCTTTTTGATGCCCTAAAATCTTGGCCATCCTTAAACTTTGCTCCATTCATTCAATTATTCAGTTTGTTGTGCAAGAAGTATTTATCAAGTACCTACTCTGTTTCAGATATTGTGATAGGTACTAGTGATAATGCAGTGAATAGAATAGACAAAAGCCACTCATGGAGCTCACATTCTAGGGGCTCAGGCACCCTGGAGCACACTGAAGACATTGATATAATTCATTCCTTCTTATTCTGAGTCTCAACAAGTAAATTATTTCTGTTATAATTTAGAGCCCATTAATTACCCAGTGTTTCACAAAGAGATAAAACCCATCTCCTTGGCTTAAAAAGAAAATTTCATACCCCATTCCTCAAGACATAGAAAGAGATCCATACTTTTTCTGTGCAGTTATGGCAAGCTGTACAGGCACCATGGGGTTGACCATTATATGTTCATCAGCACCAGGAGACATCCTAGGAATAACAGACTGGTTCATTGACCATTGGCTCTGAAAAAGATGCATTTGCTGGGTGGCGCCTGTGACAGTGCCCATAGCTCAGTGGGTAGGGGCACCAGCCCCATATACAGAGGGTGGGGGGTTTGAACCCAGCCCTGGCCAGCTAAAACAGCAGTGCAACTGCAACAAAAATAGCCGGGCATTGTGGTGGGCGCCTGTAGTCCCGGCTACTTGGGAGGCTGAGGCAAAAGAATCACTTAAGCCCAAGAGTTGGGGGTTGCTATGAGCTGTGATGCCACAGCACTCTACCGAGGGTGACAGAGTGAGACTCTGTCTCTAACAAAGAAAAAGAAAAAGAAAAAGAAAAAGAAAACAATGCAGTTGCAAACAGTTCAACTGGAACTAAGTGAAACATTTTTCTGATCTGAATGTAAGTTATTCTGAAGTAATTAAACACAATGAAACATGAAACAAAAAAACATTTTTTTTGAGACAGAATCTCACTTTGTCACCCTTGGTAGAGTGCTGTGACAGCATAGCTCATAGCAACCTCAAAATCCTGGGCTTAACCGATTCTCTTGCCTCAGCCTCCTGAGTAGCTGGGACTATAGGCGCCAGGTTTTCAAACAAAAATTAAAAAAAAAAAAAGCTCATGCTGCTCTTAGCAGCTGCTGAGGGGAATGTATGAATGATGGCAGCTTTTTATAAAGCATTTAGTTGCACAGTAAGTGGCAGCCAACAAGGAAGGCTCCTTTGATTCCTAGAGACTTCAACTAGAATGACTGAGGAGGTTGTGTATGGAGGTTTGTTATTATTGTGTTGTGGGGGTGGGGGGTTGTTGTGTTTTTTTTTTTGTTGAAAGAGAGTCCCACTTTGTGGTCTTCAGTAGAAGTGCCATAGTAGTACAGCTTACAGCAAACTTAAACTCTTGGGCTCAAGCAATTCTCTTATCTCATGTTGTTGTTTCCTTGTTTCTAATTAACAGGAGAATAGAAGAGAAAGAAGAAGAAGGAGAGGAAAACCAGTAAAGAGGCCTTTTGAGAGAATGAGATATAATCTGGTTAGTAAACTGCTCCCAGATACCTTGTGGATCATTCTTACTGCACCACGTTGTGAATACGATGACAGCCACTGTTATCCTAAATAAGAGTCCAAAAGAGCCTATGTGCTGGTATCTGGAGTTTGTTTATTCACTTCCATAGCCTGCTGTCATATTTAAGATAGGAAGATATTGTGTAACCTGGTAAACTATGAGGAGGAATCTGTTCCATGTATACACTACTATGATGATTAATAATATTACTGATGCTTGCTTTTTTTGAGAGGTTCTAGCATAGAACCAGAGTGAGGGGGCAGTGCCCATAGCTCAGTGGGTAGGGCACCAGCCATGTAAACCCAGGTTGATGGGTTCAAACCCGGCCCAGGCCAGCTAAACAACAATGACAACTGCAACAACAACAACAAAATAGCCGGGTGTTGTGGCAGGCGCCTGTGGTCTCAGCTACTTGGGAGGCTGAGACAAGAGAATCGCTTAAGCCCAAGAGTATGAGGTTGCTGTGAGCTGTGATGCCATAGCACTCTAACAGGGGGTGACAAAGTGAGACTGTCTCAAACAATAAATAAATAAAAAGGAGAGGAGTCAGTGGGGACAGTGTCTAGAGGCATTCAAAATGGTGCAGCATTTGACGTACGGTCATAGGCTTTCCTATAATACAGCCTCTAACAAAACCAGGCTGTCCCAAACCCCTGATAACAGAATTGTTTACCTTTATACCAAGAAGGTTGGGAAAGCACCAAAATCTGCATATGGCGTGTGCCCAGGCAGACTTCGAGGGGTTCGCGCTGTGAGACCTAAAGTTCTCACGAGGTTGTCTAAAACAAAAAACGTGTCAGCAGGGGCTATGGTGGTTCCATGTGTGCTAAATGTGTTTGTGACAGGATCAAGCGTGCTTTCCTTATTGAGGAGCAGAAAATCGTTGTGAAAGTGTTGAAGGCACAGGCAC